>SKCR01014421.1:0-35520 GCA_019454045.1 Zanthoxylum bungeanum
CTTTCCTGCCATGTTTCTGATGATGATCAGCTTCTCACTTGAACCGGCTTTTTATTATTTCACTGTGAATAGTACCTTATACGTGAATAGTGTCGTATACTTAAATAGTACAATATACGTGAATAGTACTATACTGTATATGTGAATAGTCTCCGTGAACATTAACCCTGAACTTGAAGCTCTGATACCACTGTTAGGGGATCGTGGGCTGAAGGTGGCCCGCAAGTAAAGTGAAATTGAGAATAATTATTAATTCAGGAGGCTTTGCCTACCATATAACAGTATAATAATAATTAGGAGGCTTAGCCTACCATAAATCTTAACAATAAAATAAACCAATGAGACACATATTTAACGTGGTAAAACCCTCAATGTGAGGGAAACATCCACAGGAAAAGTAGAAGGATTTCATTACAGTAGAAAGAATTTTACAACCTCTTACACACAAGGAGTGAACAATCTCACACTCTCTTAGAATATGAGAATTACAACTCTTTCACAAACTTTTAAGAAGAAATTATATTTTCTCTCTTAGAATACATAAGATTTAGTTAAGAATGAGATGAAAAAAATAATGAAATGAAACATTTATTTATAAACATGAGATTTAATGTACAAATAATGAATTCTAATATTTTATTATTTTCTTTTAAATATGTGGGACCCACCCACAAATTTAATATAATTTTCCTTAAATCATTGTACCTATCGGTGCACCAATCTTGACTTTAACAATATGCATTTTCCTTTTTGTCTTCATTATAATAACGTCATTTTATCAAACACTTGATAAAATACTTTTGATGATATAATACTTTCAAAATTAAAATAAAGCACAACAATTACAAACACACTCTCATAGCTACCCTAAAGAACATTTTGTTCTTTTGCATAATATATAGTTGCTCCTTTACTTTGCTTTTTCTTTATACATGCATGTAAAGGTTACAAACTTATTTAACCCCCAAAAGACTCGGTAACAATACTAATTAACAAAGTTCAGAAAAAGAAAAAAAGACCCTTATGCTTATCAATGGCAAGCAAGCTCTGGCTCCTCCTCCAATTCAATCCCCTCATCAGCAAGTCTCTTATCCTTATACACATACCATTTAGCACAAACCAAGTATATAACAAAGTTCAAAGCACTCAAAATTGCCAACAGCCAGTAAAAATCATGCAGCCTTCCTTGGTTTAAATTATCTGCAAGCCATGGCTTCCTGTCACCTGTCACTTTGTGCACTATAGAGACTAATAAAGAGCTGAAGAAGAATCCCAGAGACAGGGTGCTCAAAAACAATCCTGTGCTCATTGTCTTCATCCCTTTTGGGCACTCCCTTAGGAAAAAATCAAGCTGCCCTATATAAGTAAATGCCTCTCCTGCACCCACCAAGAAAAATTGAGGCACTAGCCAGAACACACTTAATGGGATTTCGGCCGTTGGATCATTTGTCAAACCGTGTGATCTTGCGGCTCTCAATCGCTTTAATTCACAGAGTGCTGCTGCCACCATTGCCAAAATTGAAAGCACTAGACCGACGCCAATTCGTTGCAATGGGGTGAGTCCTTGTGGGTTTTTGAAAATTTTTCTTGCAATTGGAACAATGATTCGGTCATAAACTGGAACAGTCAAGAGAATGCTGCCGACAAAGAACACTGTCAATGAAGCTGCAGGAATTTCGAAACTGCCAATGTGACGGTTCATTGTTGTTGCTTGAGATACTGAAAACGTTGTCATTTGTGCATACACTGTCCAAAATATTATGGTGGTTGCCCAAATTGGCAGCATTCGGATCACCATTTTTACTTCTTCAACATCTGTTAGTGTTGCTAAATTCCATTTGTTCACCATTGATGTGTCTGAGTCGTCCTTGATTGCTGCCTTGTCTATGAAGCTGCACAAGATAAGACATGCCAAAAATTAACATCTTTATCGGAAAATTAATCAGAAACCATGAGTATTTAGTGGGCCAGATGACCAATTAATAGTGACCTAGTGCTGGATTTTTTATAAATCCTGATTAATAGTTATTAAATAAAAATTTATAAATAATTAGATATTATTTAATTTAACCGTTCATTGCTACATATGCAAGAGTCACATAAGATTAAAAAAAATTGTGCACGGAAAATATCAGCACTACTAATAGACTGTGATGATCAGGACAAGAAGCGTGAGGATCGATTAAGGGACCGTCTGGCTTTGTCGCTCGTGATCTTTGTATGATTCTTTTGTAAATTTTAGCTGTGGCCGTTTAATGCATGTTGCATTTCTTTATCATTTTACGATTCACATAATGTCATACGACTTCACTGAGCAAAGAAAATGCAAAACCAACCCAAGTAACCTGTGGTAGAATCTCAAATATATATAAAATATTACCAGGGCATCCGATTTCAATAATAATAATGCATAGCTAATTATGCTAACATTTTTATTTTCTTGAGAAATTAATCATATATATATATATATAATAAGAGTTTGTGTTTGTCCTACTGACAATTGACAAATATCTAGTTCCCTTAGCATGTGATATGTAATGAACTTGTTTTAATCTTGTGATAAATAACTTGACAAATTTGGTTGTGACCATTCATGGACAGGATATGGCAGCTGCTATATTATTGACAATTCTTCATTAATGTCCACAGACAAGGGCCAATAATAATGAATATTCTAAATCAATAATTCTGGTCTGTGATTGAGTCTATAAATTAGTTGCTTGTCAATATATCACCCATTAAAAAATGGCCCACCCCAGTAGATAAGTTCCTAGTTGCCACCTACTCATATTTGTGACAAATTATGCGCGAGCTAATTAAATAAAAAAAATCTTCAATAACTAGTAGCTAGTGATCACTATTAACTTCTTAATGATAGTGTGGTGCCTTATTTTTTCTAGATGTATTACTATTTACTAATTATTTACCAGATCAATTTCTTTCATGTCACTCTCTAATTCAAAAGTTGAGGAAATTAGCAAAAAGAGAAAAAAGGAAAAAAAAAAAAAAAAGACGAGTTCTATTTCATATAGTTAAACTTAAATTTTTTTTTTTTAAATGTTAAAATTAAAGACCGATTTCTTGAAAAGTCTAAGGTAAAAAACATGATAATAAAAAAAAATTAAAAAAAAAACTCTGTATATTTGGACATGTCATTTGAACAGAATAGTACGGCCCAAAAGATATTAGGGTAAATACACATGTTTCACAAGTTCTTTAAAAAAATTACTTTAAAGTAAGTGAAAAATAAAAAATGCTTACCGGAATTGCTTGCTATGGGGCAACCTTTGCTTCTGATTCTTGCCTTGAACTGAAATATCATCAATATTGAAAAGCAAGGACGAATCAGATGGCAAATCCAAATGCCTTTTCCTCCAAGCGGCAACAAACACAGAGGCAATCTGAGTGAGCGGGCTACCAACCAATTTCTTGAACCGGTACCGCCTTGTGCCTGACAAAAACACAACCAAGCCAATAACAATAGCACATGCGCATATGCCGTAGCCCCATTCACGTCCCAAATTGTCTTGTATGTACACAAGAACTGTCACTGCGCCGAGTGAGCCTATGCTTATGAAGAAGAAGAACCAGTTGAAGAAGTTGGTCATTTGTTTCCGCTCTTGTGGGTCCGACTCATCGAATTGGTCAGACCCGAATCCTGAGACACTCGATTTGAGCCCTCCAGTGCCTAGAGCTGTTAAGTAGAGTGCTACGTACAGAACTACGAGTTGCATGCCGCTTGCTTGGTTGCAAGACTGGCCGCTGCTGTTCTCGCATTTTGGTGGTCTCAGGCTTGGAATTATTGTTGAGATTGTCAATACTGTCACTCCCTGAAAATTTTATCCAAAAAAATAAAATAAAATAAAGTATTTTGGGAAAGATGTTTTGTGAAGATAATAATGAAGCAATGATAGAGCCTTACAGCTGCTTGAACGGCAGCGAAGATTGCAATGGTGAGATACCTGTACCAAGATTTAAGGAAATTGATATCCAGGATTAGAAATGAATTAAACTAGATTTTTTGGAATTTAATTAAATTGGAAGTGGAAATTAATAACCTTCCGAGAAAGGTGTCAGCGACGAAGCCACCGAGCAAACAGAGCATGAAAGAGGTACCAAGGAAGTTGGTGACAGTGTTGGCAGCGCCGGCATTGCCAAAATGCATAGTGCCAGTCAAATATGTCACAAGATTTACAGCTATACCAAGCGTTGTTAACCTCTCACATGCCTCGCCACCTAGAATCATGGCAGCGCTGGTCCAGCCGCCGGTTTTGGACCTCGTGGCCGGTCGGCCCTTGTAGTCCCAAGCATCTGGGAGGGTCTTCCCTTGTGTCTGAGGAAGCTCAGTCATTGCTTTTTGTTTTTGAAGTATACGGATATGGCAAGTATGGGAGGGAGGGAGAGAGAGAGAGAGAGAGAGAGAGAGAAGGAATCTATAAACTTTGGCACGGTTGATGCAATGATGGAGGGGCATTTTATAGCGTGGGAGTTGATGGACCTTGTGATAGATTGTTCAAATTAATGAAAGTAATAATAAGTTTGGATGAAAAATGCTACCTGTGTTAAGGTTATTTGATTGGAATGAATATTAAAAACAAGTCAAGTTAATAATTCCTCACCCTTTGGTTTTTAAGGAAAAATTCTATCACGCAAGATAATATCATATCACTCATATTTTAATTAAATAATATTTTATAACATGTGTTAAAATATAAAAAATAATTAAATAAATTATATTCATATTTAATACAACTTCATATGTTATATACCTATTGGTTAGTGATATCACATCATTCTTACAACAATGATATCAACGAATTATTTGTTTATGAGAAGTCGTACGTCTACAAGTTAAAAGAATCTAGAATGTAATGGTAGTACATCGTCATCAAGAAACAACTCAATAATATCTTATTACATAACTAAAATATTAAAAATAATTAATTATAATTAATTATAATTAATTTAATATAACTACACATGTCATATATTTATTAATTGGTGGTACCATATCACTCATACATTCGTTCTACCATCGTACTTTATTATTCATGATTTTGTCAAACACCTGCATAGATTTACAAGCAATAAAAAAAATTATTTAATCTTTTTTCCCTCATAGCAGGAACATTGTAATTGTGACTAACATTGTAACTGTATTTGAATATTTTGTGTATGTGATTAACATTGTGATTGCGAAAATGTGATTGACTATTTGTAACTGTCATTGTAACTGATTAATGTGATTGAGAATTGTGTATCTGATTGACACTGTGACTGGATTGTATATGTGACTGTGATTGTACAGCTGTGATTGTGATTATACGACTGTGACTGTTGCAACATAGCAACTTTGAGGTTTATTTTGACCTTATAGATTTCATAATTTTTCCTTTTTGATAAAAAAATATAACTTCTAACTTCATTAATGAAATAAGTATGAATGTTAATTGTATATAGTATTTTACAAATTAAAATTTGGAGTTCGTATGCAGAAGATACGAATATTTGAAAATGACTTATCGGTAACTTATAAATGTAAGGATCATTATTGATATATATTTTTTTAATCGAAATATATCGATTTTGGTAATTGTTTTAAATCTTGTGATTTGTACATCAATAATATACCTTTTTTCTTGAAATATTTTATATTTTAGATATTTAGTTTTTGAGTTTGAAGTTAAAAAATCCATTAAATTTGGCCTAGACCTCACTCAATTTTCAATATTTTTAAATTTTTTTAGTGAAAAACTTGGAGCGCCAGTCCGAATAATGTATATATATTTATGTAATTTGTGTTGAAGTTGGTACTTGGAGCGCCAATTCGAATAATGTATTGTACATTTTATTATTTATTAATAAAATAACTACATTTTCATTTCATACCTTATTAATGGTACTGTCACTATGCATATTAGATTGATGTATAAATATGTTAAGAATGACATCGACCTTAGAATAATTTTATAGTAATACTGGACATTAGGTAATCCAACATTGGGATAAATATTACTATTATCAACTATTCTTAAAGTAAATATTTCTAGTCGTTGGTTTTGAAATACAGTCAAATTCCTATAACCTAGAAAATTAGCACATGTCGTATATTGGAAATGGAGTTCCAATGGTTCAACCTGATGTACCATGAGCTTTGGAAGCTCGTATAAATGTGTGAGTATTGGTTAGACTGAATACTAAATGACTCACAAGTGATTCATAATAGTTGGAAGTCTACACCACCGTCAATAAGAATCTTTTCTTGAGTCGAGTAACATATGTAATCCATTGACTATATGATAGTATTGATTTTATGTGAGATCTTCCACACTTTGATACCATGTATATCATAAACCTTTCATGCTATGACCTCTAGATGTTCGTTGGGTGTGGACCGATGCACTCGTTAATCAAGTGCGATTCAAAATATGATATGTCGGTTTGTATGTGTACCATAAGGGGTTTAGGTATCCATGTGAGTAAGTCACGATTCTTAAGACGTTGGCCAAATCCGATCACCTATGGTGGATAGCATTAGTTGTATAGAATCGTGGACATGTCAACATGAGATGTACGCCTCAAAAATTTGATGGTGTACTCTATATTTCCTAAGCACAATTCAGATAGCCTACGATAGATGAATTGTTAAATATATGTGATGACCTCGACTTGTATAGTTCAGAAATGTCGTTCGTGTTCTTTACGAATTCGGAGGTGGACAGATTGCTTACATTTTAGCTAGGCTTATATGACAAATGTGTCTGAACTTATAGAGTCATAATATGAAGTGTACTCATTGAGAACTTGGGTAGCTGATTAATTTTGATAAAAGATAATATTCGATATTATAATTATCAACTAAGATAATCAAGTGTTATTGGATAATATTGATTATTTACTTTGACCTAATTTGATTAATTGGATTTATTCAATAATTACACAATGGCTTAATTGTAAATTCATAAATATCTATAGCATTTGAAGATATTTTGGTAATTGCAAATATGTAATTATAAGTGTTTTTTGCTCGATTTAATTGGATCAAATCAAAGTGGTAAATATTGAACTAATCCATTTTCTAATCTTTGTCTTCATTTAATTGGATTAAATCAAAGTGGTAGACAAAGGTGATTAATTACACATAATTATACATATTTGGAAAAATTAGATTAAGCTCACATAAAAGTTGATTAGAACTTTTATTAATTAAAAATTGTCTAAGTTTTACTATAAATAGCAAGCTTAAAGAAGGTTTTAATTAAACTTATGAAAGATAAATACAAGAAATTCTTTGAGAAATTAGCCTAAGTTAGAGAAGTGTTTAGAGAAGCTTTGTGAGGTCTCCACAACATTTCATTTAAAATAAATCAAGATTGGATCTTGGAGTGAAACTTACTAGAATTGGAATCAAGAATGGATCTTGGAGTTAAGCTTGCAAACCTTGGAAGTTGTCGCGTCGCGATTCGCATAGTTGATACATACTGAAACTTCATTTTCTCCGTTTCAGAGTGTTCGAACTCCGTTTTGGTCTCTGTTTTGTCCCACAAACTCAAAACGAAATGTAATTTTACATAAAATATTTTAAAATACACTCATACTAGATATCCACGGGTTAGACCTACTTTCGCTGCGTGGGGGCACCGATCCGACCCTAGAGGTTCCACAACTGCCCAACAATTTGACATATACGTAGATTAAAAGAGAATAAATTTTTTTTTTAGTTGGATTGAATTAGAAGAGACCTTTTGATTTTGGGCTTATTAGGAATATATATATAGTCAGTTTCAGGTCAGATACATGTGGACAATTTATCGTATAATTTTTTTGTAAATCCTTTACACGATAAAGTACTAGTACTTTGCGTGCATCCGGATAATTAATTGTCCATATGGACCTGACCTGAGAATGATTTTATATATATAAAAATTTTCATGACATACTTTCATATAGTTATCTGAAATCCTTACAAAAAATATATTCCAAAAAAATAAAGGTCAACTCTCAAATTAAAGAAATATTACTTCTACTGCACATATGTAGAGACTTGAAACTTCAAACCCAAAAATAATTTAAAATCAATTTTTTATCTACTCACAAAATTACCGGGATAATTATTACTAACATAAAAAAATTGAAAAAGCAATTAGTGTTGGGGTTGGTGCTTAGAGCGCCAATTCCCGGTTGTATTTCTTTATAAATACTTCTGTAAAACGTTATTATTATGAATAATATATGCAGTTTCTAGAATATAATGTATCTTTTAATATGGTAAAGACGTAATGACCTTATAATGACTAGTCATGATACTGTTGCAAAAGCGTCGCAACTGACATTGAGTAGTATCATTACGTTGTCATTCTCAGACAATTCCTGGTCAATGTTTACACTACTTGGTCAGTATAGTAAACCCGTTGAGATCGATACATGTCGTATACAGGAATATATGATTCCAATGGTTTCTCAATGAACCATAAGTCTTGGAGACTAGTATAGACATGTAGGTGTTTATAGCGGATAAACACTGAACGACTCACCGAAGATTCTTAATGGATGGTACACCAACGTCATTTAGAATCTTATCGGGTTGAGTAGCACTTGTGATTCTTCGACTTGAGATACCACTGTGGGCACATGAGACATCTTTCACACTTAGATGGCAGTCACGTCACCGATCTATTTAGATCAGACATCCGCATGTTCGTTGGGTGTGGATAGATCCTCATGGTGTCCTGTGTGTATCGAGATATGATGCGTCAGTTCTGTGTATCAGAGCATAAGTAGTCCATATGATTAGCAATCAGATAAAAATCATGGGCCAGTGGTACAATTTAGAAGTTATTCTAAATGTTCTTTTTGAGATTGCTAATAGAATAGTCGACTGGATAATCCCTATAGAGATTTGACGTTTACATCTATATCTATGGGATTTATCCGGATACCTGTGACAGAGGAATTATACATTTGCCATGACCTCGACCTGTATGATTCAGCGGGTTTTTTAGTTGGATTGAATTAGAAGAGACCTTTTGATTTTGGGCTTATTAGGAATATATATATAGTCAGTTTCAGGTCAGGTACATGTGGACAATTTATCGTTCGGATGTACGTAGAGTACTAATACTTTATCGTATAATTTTTTTTTAAATCCTTTACACGATAAAGTACTAGTACTTTGCGTGCATCCGTATAATTAATTGTCCAAATGGACCTGACCTGAGAATGATTTTATATATATATATATATATATATATAATTTTTCATGACATACTTTCATATAGTTATCTGAAATCCTTACAAAAAATATATTCCAAAAAAGTAAAGGTCAACTCTCAAATTAAAGAAATATTACTTCTACTGCACATATGTAGAGACTTGAAACTTCAGAGCGCTTATAACTGATAAACGTGAAGTTACACATGAGCGAGTGTTTGGACAACCATGATGAGAAATGATGCCTTAAAGGATATGTGAGTCAAACGATAAAGAAAAAGAGAAGCCATATCATATCAAACTTAATAGGCAAGTATATAGCACCTTTGAGATATGTAAATTGGTTTGACCTATTGGGCGTCAAATTTTGAGACGAAATCACTGAGTTGATTTACTTATGAATCAAGTTGTGACCGGACCTGTACACACACATACAATGTGAGTCTGACTTAGATGATTTATTCAAGAATTTGGATTTGAGTTGTGTTGGGAACTTTGAAGGTTTTTGGGTTTCGTTATTGGACATTCTCTGATGACGATATTATGTGTAACTCTTAGGACAATTTATTTAGTTAGTTAGTTTTTTTTTTTGCATTTTTATGTGATCGTGTGTGTTTTTGAATGACGTTTGTGAGTGTCATCGTTGTAAGCTCTCACAAGACTATAACTCATCCACTAGAGCCGCATAGGGATTTAAATACTTTTACATATGATAAATACAATCGTGATCTATACGAAAATGACTTAGGTTAATTTAATTTAATTTATGTTGCTCAAGGATTCGTAAAATGTTAAGGGTGTGATGAGCGATCAATATACATATATTTCCCTCCACTCTAGCTTATTGTTTTGAGTTGTATGGGCGTTTTGATGTGTTTTGGGTGTGTTTCTCAGGTTAAAATAATATCGAGACTCAATTGTATGTAACGATGGATAAATTAGTAATTTTGGAGCACTTATGAGCCAAATTTTGGAGTCATCAGCGCATTCTGATGCTAGATAGGTCGTCGAGACGCACTACGGAAGAAATTTCAAACAGAGAGCTATATGTTTAGCGCATCGCGACACCCAAGCATGAGAGTCGTGACGCACCAAATCGATTTGGGAAAGGCACGATGCATTATCAACGACCAAAATATGCAATTATGGTCAACACACATGATCAACGTGCATGATCAGCTAAATGAGCATATGAGTTCATTTGAATATTTAACGCACAATTTATAATCAACGCATGTGCATCGCGACGGGCGAGATGTGTTTGGTGGAAGTCGCGATTACACTCTCAGGTCGTCCAAAATTTGATTTTTATCAAGGAAACAGTCTCAGATCTCCTATATAAGTAGAAGTGCATTCCAAAACCTAGAAAGAAGTCTCATAACATATTTTGGAGCCTCAAAGAACATAAAAGAACTCCTAGAGCATGGTAAGAACGAGTGCATCAATCGAAGTTGGAGTTTAAAGACGAAAACTGCAAACAAGAGTTTCTTTCTTCCATTTTCTCTTTAGCTTTATTTTTTATGCATTATTTGCCTTATATTCATAATTAGTTTATTTTTATTGAATATTATGAGTAACTAATTCATTAAATCTAGGGTTGTAATGGATCTCAAATATATTTAATTAATTAGTTGCATATTTTTATTCTTTTGGGATTGTTATTGATTATTTATTATTTTATGTGCTTTGATGCTTATTTTATTTGTTTGGCAAATAATAAAATAGTCTTGGTAAATCCTTAGGAACTCGACAGAGTGAATTTGGGTTAGCCGTGTGAATAATAGCGTGTGATTTTATTCGTTAAATAGATTTCTCTGCATGATAGACATATACCTAAAAGACATGCGTAGGCAATATTAGAACTTGACCTAAATGAATTCGGTTTACTTTAATTAACATAGACATATAGTTAATTGATTTATTTTGAATATATTTATCTGACCATCGAAAGAGGCTTGTGAATAATTTAGTATTTTAGGTTAATAATTAGTAACAACAACCCAATTGAATGAAAAATGTCTGAACTTATTGTGTGCATGCTTATGTGAAGTTGCAACTCTAGGTTCTTCTATCTATAAGGTTTTCCCAACGTATGTTATTTGCTTTTTATTTACTTTTCAATTAAATCATTAATTTAATTCACATTCTCAATAGTTTAGTTTTAAGTTAATCTTGATATTAATTGATAAATATTAAGTCTTTGTGGGTACGATATCTGATATTTAATCACTGTATTACTTAAACGATACATGCTAGATTTAAATAAAATCGTGATCAGTGGTACACCCACATATCTAACTCTTCATATAATTGGATGTTTTACTTTAATTAATATTCACGAATAATCTTCATTTTGAAATTAAATCTCCATTGTCGGATGCTAAAAACCACTTATACAAAAAATTAAAAAAAGAAAAAGAAATCTTTTGAGTTAACGGTTGAGAATTGGTTTGATTTCAACACCACCAAAATTTAGTGGTGAGGAAATTAAAGAAGCCATGATTTCCGTTCTTTAGAAATTTAGGTCAAAGTCCTAATTTCGGAGAGACCACCACCAAATGGATGGTACTCCCTAGAGTTTGTTACAAATTCATCATTAGTTGTTCATCAACTTTTTGAAAGTTAGAACTATCTAAATTCTGTTTAATAATTCATAAAATGAGTACTAGTGGAATTGTTACATGTTTAGAAAAATTGAAACAGTATTAATACAACTACATTCCTTAAGACAAGCAATTAAAGTCTAATCCAATGTTAAAACTGTATGTGGGGGAGAGAGATAAAGATAAGCTTTCATCCTCAGATGTCACCTTACATAATTCAAGCGGAGCTAGCTATTGTTTCATTTAAGTACACATATTAGATTCACTCTTGCATAATTTGCTTGCATTGTAACCATGCCGGAAGTGGTCCATGAACACAAAAATTACATTGATAAAGTAACTAAACGTTGCATAATTGAGGAAATGAGTTCGAGTCCTTAAAGTTCATTTTTTATTATCCTATAAATTTATATACAAGAGTAGATTTTTATGTTAGTGTTAAAATATGACAGATATATGTATTTTTTTCATTGCAGAGAGTGAAACAGTGGGCGGATCATCCAGGATTCTAAAACTTTTGGAGAATCAAGAGAAAAGAGTAGCACTTTGCCAGTTCACAAAAATAGGGTTATGTGACCAGAAGAACTAAAATTTCAATAATTTGCTTGCACCCATTGTCTTTCTCTCTCTCACACACAAGCACAACCTAGCCCTCACGTGTTGGTTGTCTCTGCATGCATGGGGATTATAAGCTGCTGGTTTCTCTAAAGCAATAATTTGTCAGGATTCATTCGGCCGGATTCTACAACGTGTCTAGTAATTGGCAACACAGATTCAGCAAACATGTTGCATATATTTCAATAATATTCTGTAGATTAGTATCACGGCTGAGCGAATTGATTACTCTAGACGCTTATGGGTATCCGGTAGAAATGACTCAAAACGAATTTCAGATATTTATATAATGTTTAATATAGAGTTTGATAAATTTATAAATTAGTTCATATTCTCAGTATAATATTCGTAAGTTAATTTATATTTTCAATCAATACTTTCTATCAAATGGTGTCTTCCACTGTATTATAATTTATATTTAGTGTACGTTATGGGGTGTTGGCACTACAAGAAAACTGACAAATAGAGACGGAAATATCCGTTTGTAATCCGTCGCTAATGTCTATTTGCGACGGAACAGAAACAGAAAAATTATGTTTCTGTTCTCTTGGTCGCAAAAAATATAACGACGGAAAAATTATTATGTCGCTAAATTTGCGACGGAATTCATTCCGTCTCTAATTAGAAACGGAAAATTCTATCGCCAATTTAGAGACGGATTAATATTTCCGTCTCTATATAGAGACGATATAGAAACAGAATATTTCGTCGCTCTATAGCGACGGAATATTCCGTCTCTATTTTAAATGGCGACGGAATTTTCCGTCGTTATTTCCGTTGCTAATAACATTTGAATTACTGTTTTTTTTAATAAAATTATTATTTTTTAAATTCTTAAAGAAATTAAATTTATTTTGAACAATATTATTAATATTAGAGTAAAATTAGAAAATAAATATATTAATTACTTAAATTATAAAATAAAAAACAAATAGTAAAATAAAAATTTTATTACATAAATGTTATGTGTAAAAAAGTACAACATAAAATAAATACATATAAGAAAATATGAGAGAGAGTGAGAGTGAGAGAAATTTGATTTCTTTCTGTAGGGATTCGTACAGCTGGGGAAAGCGAAAAAAAATGTGATTTATTCATGTATATTTAGCGACGGAAATCATTTCCGTCGCTAAATATAGCGACGGAATAGTCGTTCTGTCGCTATATAGAGACGAAATTACATTTCGTCGCTATATTTAGAGACGAAATTATAATCTGTCCCAGTTACGTCTCTATTTAGAGATGGAGTATGAATTCCATCGCAAGAGATAGAGACGAAATCAATAATCCGTCGCTATTTCGTCGCTTTACATCCCGCGATTTTATTCCCGCTATTATCAGTTACGGAATTTTGTCCCGTTATTAAATCTTGTAGCTAATGCTCTAATCCATTTCAATTCTGTCGCTATTCCCTTTCTAAATGTTGAAACGGATTAATCTGTCGCTATTTTCCGTCGCTAATTCCGAGTTTTCTTGTAGTGTGGAATATCTAGTTTAATATTTATAATTAATTAATAAAATTTTAAATACTTTTATTAGCTTTAAGATTAATTGTTTCTTAAGTGGGTCCAAATTTTATAACTTCCATTCTTTAATTGAGAATTGACAACACATAATTCGAATATAATTAGTGGCCAGAACATGTACTAGTTTTGAGTTCCAGTAAGCTTATAGTAGATTAATTGAGTTTTTCTTCATGAATCTCAAATTTTTGTCAAAAAAATTCTGAATGATAAAATTGAAGATTCTGAATCATTTGATATAAAATTCAAGATAATTTTTTGTCCCAATTTAAATACCAATACAAGATTCTAAATAATTTTTTTTTTAAAATTAATAATCGAAATAAAATTAAAATTAACAAATCTGAAACTATCCCGATTGATTGTCATCTTTAAATGCAACATCTCTTTTACGTGTTAGGTGAGCATATGAATCATGTGGTTATCGCTTCACCATACCAATTTGATAATTAATTCGAGTAGGTCGGCTGGAAAACTGAAATAAATCAATTTAAATAGAGCTTTTATTCTTTCTTTTTCCTTTTTAAAGAAAATTATTAAAAAGTCAACCAAACCATCCTTTTATAAATTTTGTTATTATTTAGTATTACTGCCTTAAAGAGAGTGAAAAAAGTGGGAGTAAAACATAGCTAGTTTAAATGTGTTTTTTTTTAGCAAGCGTGTCAGCGTGTTTTTTTTTTTTTTCTTTTTCATAAAAAGTTATTTTAAAAATCAAATATTTCTCAAAATATAGATATATTTTGATGAAAAAACAATCAACAAAGACAATCACATTTTAATAGGCATAGTCAATTTTTTGTGAGCACAGTCACATTTTTACGAAGTATGAACATAATTATATTTTTTTAGCACAATCATATTTTTAAATTGTATATTGTGTGCGACGCAACAATATTGATACTAATTTAAATATTGTAGAAGTTCAAATTTAAGAGAGGTTTTTCTGATGAAGTGAATGCTAATTAGTAATTACATGTAGATTTTTACATATTATTATTATTTTAGAGTTTAGATGAATGAAATACAAATGTTTGAATAAGACTGGTATGATATCACAATCTCTTACAAATATAACGACTATTTTTTTTTTTTTATCTTTTTTTTTGATCTTATAATATGTAAATCAATAATATGTAATTTTTTTCATGAAACACTTTATATTTAGCGAGATATTTATTTTTAAAAAATAAAATTTAAGAAAAAATAAAACATATTTAATAATAACCACATGCACCTATTGGAACTCAAATGAGTTTAAAGCAACATTTTAAAAATTATACAGGTGATCTATAAAGTTCAATGGGTCATTAATTCAACCGGTTGAACTATTCCTATTGAATCGGTGGAACCAACTGATGTTATAGATAATTTTAATCAATTAAAATTTATAAAATATTTATATTTATTTTTTGTTAACAACGTGTCGAGCCTATTCATCAATTTTGACCGATTTTTTTATACATCAACTTTTAGGGTTTAAACCGATCGAACTCACCATCGATAGATCCGATATGATTTTAAAAGTATTGATTTAAAGTTCAAGTAAACACACCCAGGATACATGGTTATACTTGATGGACTAAATGGCAATACCATCTCATCAAGGACTAAATAATAATTCACCTTCTTCATCTCTCTCTCTCTCTCTCTGGTTGTATTTTAAGGGTCAAGTTTCCATATAGTCAAAGAGTTGGCAATGGTCAATTACCATTCATACTTGGAAGGTATCATCAATGAAGGAATCTGGCTTTTTAGCTTTCATTTATATGACACGTTAATTCCCAAGATTCAAAATATTCTATATTATACATGATAAGTGAGTTGATCGAATTCCCACCACACGTCTATTTGATTAATCACTGATTGAGGCTTTGCCGTTTAGGTGTTGAGTGTTGACACAATATTTATTTAAGATTATATAATTAAATTAAATAACATAAAAGTTTTGGAAAATAGTTTTTTACAAAAACTTTAGTGGTCGGTTCTATTGAGACCCATCGGCAGTTGTTGACCTTTCGTTTCTTTTTTTAATTCATTATTAGGAATTTGAGTTTCATAAACTAAGTAAAAAATTTATATTAGACTTATTTTAAGAGTTTATCTAATAAATATATATATCATGTATTAATTAATAATTTTTCTATTATTATTAATTAACTTTAAATTTAATGTATATTTTTTTAAATTATTAATGGACTCATCCAATCCATACATTCATTCACGTAAAACTTTCTCATAATAAAGTAGAGTGCAAATTTATGAGGTAGTTATAACTACCGAATCAAAAATCAGTAACAACTAATAAGCTCAAAAGCTTTTCATAAAAGAGCTCGTTACTTGCTAATTATCCAGTTAATTAATTATGCACCTAAGTAACCGCATTTTGTACTCAATAATAAAGCCAACATCTCATCTAGTCACCTTCATAAATTATCATCGTTATCACTAATATCTTACAGCATCATGAAAATGAAATGAAAGCATATATTTACTTGTATTTATAAAATATGGGTCCTTTGAAAATCATATTATAAATAATGTAGGTGGCGACTCTACCTTGGCATTGAGCTGTGGTCACTTAATACAACGTATTCAAATTTCAATGAGAATGTATCAAATAAGAAGATTGATGAATTCTTAACTAATATTGTCACCATAAAAGAATTATTTCTAGGTAATCTTTCAAGAGCTCCAAAAGCCAAATCTAGAGACAGGATATGACAAGTGGCTCAATCATGGCTCTTTAAAATGCTTAAATGAATGTAATACACCAATTATCGAAGAAAGAAAATCGAATACAATACACAATTCTCGTTGAATATTTCTCAATAAAAGACTTGCCATATAATTGAAGAGAGAGAGGGTATCCGGCCGCGCGTAAGACAATAGTGATTCGGCAGACCAATAATTATAAGAAAAAAAAATATAGAATTAGGGTTTGGTCCGATGTTTTATCCACTTTATATATGTAATTTATTACATCAATTTAATCATACCATTGGGCGGCAGAAAACTCTTCTGTATATATAAGTCAAGCTATGAGATCATGTAATTATAAACAATAAAAGAAAAAATGAAGACCATATGTTGATATCGTTGTTATATTAAGAAAATTAACTAATTATCAAGGTTGCATCATATGCCACGGATCGAAAAAGTAGACCGACAAATGTAGCATCATCATGTGATGCGTTGATTATATGGACGTACTTATCGTGTTCTTGCATTTTGAAAGTTTCCAAGTTTGATATTGTTTGTTAACTCAGCAGGATGGTCAATATCAACAGATTTTCAATGTAAATGGTTTCTGAGCTAGTTTAGTTAATTGGACATTGGTTAATACATTGTGATTACATTTGTAGCCAACACAGATGAAGCAATTATTATGCGTGAAGAAAGAAGAGCGTGTAAGGTTCAAATCTCCTGAGACAAAGTCTCAGCAATAAGTGTTTGATTAAGTGAATAATCTTCCAAGGGGTACAAACGCACAAATTACAGTCATAAGGATTACAATCTAAGAAATAAAAAAATAAAGATATGCTCATTTGAATCTTCATTTGATCTTTTTCTTTCTCTCTTGGTGTATGTGAGCTTTTATAGTGAAGCTTGTCAACCGTTTTGGGCAGTTCCAGTATCTCTCTGCAGTTGCTGGATCGTGCCTGTAACTGTTGAGCTGCGTGTCTCAACTGCTCGGTTGTGGAGGGAAAACCGTACAACTGCTGCGATCGTGGAAGCAACTGCACACGCATTTTCGTCCTAACCGCTAATTCGGTCGTCCCAAGTTCTCTGTCGCTCTTCGCTCCATCGTCTTTCCTCCCTTCGTTCTTTCCTTCGTCCTAGGGCGATCTCGTTCCAGGGTGACATCATTTCCTCTGTCAACAATTGTCCCGCAAATTTACCTTGATTGAACCGGAAGTGAAGATCGAGGTGAATTTTTTCGGTCTTCCATCGACGAAAAGGCGTATAGATTGGAATGATAGAAACTTGTATGGTCATTCCTCTTCGCCCTCGACTAGCCCATCACTCGGCCAATCCCTCAGTCTAGAGAACCTGTGGAATCAGGTTCGCAGCACTATCCGCGTAGAGAAGCTGAGGCCAGCCGCTGTCAACGAGCGTAACCCATCCGCAACCGGAAGGTGCATTACCTTCCACAAAGAGGATCCTGGACAATTGTCGCTAACGGACGCAGCCCATCCAGAACATTACATTTCATTTTATACCTTACGCCGTATGGATGGCCGTTAGTGAATCCTTTTACATTCCATTTTACACCTTACTAAAATGAAGCTTTCACTTCTGATGGCCTATGTTGCATGCAGATCTTTCCTTTTTCCCGACTCTGTTCTGCTTTTCCCGATCTTTTATTTTTTATCTTAGGGAGTCCGCTTGGTTACGGAGGACCAAGCTTCGATGTTTTGAGTAAGGTCGGCCCTTAAATGGGGGGTTGGGAGACCTTGCAAGTTACTTCTTCAACCTTCCTCTTTTATACACTCCCAAGCCATGATATTGTTCTCACGTGAAAGGATTTTCCATGTGTTACCTGACCGATTGGGGGGCTCCCTGCCATAGGTCTGGTTTTTTGCCGAAAGTAAGTCTGCGGCCTGATGGTATTGTCACATCAATTTTGTCTTTACTGTTTGTGCAAATAATGGAAACAGCCTGGGCGGTGCCTCTAGAGGATGTAGTATTGACATCTGTCATTGACCGATCTTGGAGGTCGATACTAAGATTTTGAGGTTCGGCCGATCTGCTGGAGGCCGATGCCGCAAGGTCGAGCGAGGTAAAACACGGGGCGGAACTCTTCGCTCTGTAATCTGTCGGGCTCCCTTTTAGAGTCCTACGCGAACCCATCACTTCTGCAATAAATGTGCGGCCCCAACCTATATGTTTCATCATGAGGCTCATTTAACAGCTGTTTTTTACGTCACTTCCTTGTTCCCTTCCGTCGCACGTCACTTTCGCAGCGAGTTGCATTCGAACACCTGTCTAGGGCAACATTTCTGCTTTCACTTCTCGATGACTCGTATTACGACACATGTCCCAGGTTAAACCTTTCGTCTGTTACATAAGGATTCATCCCACTCTAGTTTTCACTTTACCTTCGACTTCCTCTGCAAACTCACTTTTATCGCGTTCTCAACCTTTTGTTATCAATGGCTTCTTCATCATCTGCTCCCAAAACTAGCGCCTCAACCTTCGCCGATTATAAGATTGCGCTGGAATCTTCTTCTGTGGGCACCTTCGGCGTTCACACTCTTGATTAGAATTTCGGCTAGTACGCTTTTGGCCCCATCTTCGTTGAAGATGACACTATTGCAACAGCTCCGTTGGCTCAGCAGTTCCCCTCTTCTTCTGGCCTCCCATTTTCTGAGCCACTTAACATCTATCCTCTTGCTCAATCCAAACTGATTCTCACCTGGCCCAAACCTGATACCGCATTCGAAGCCTGGTTTCAACGTATGCTGTTGCATGCGGATACTCGAGCCTTTTTAGACAAACATCACCTTCTTCCTTTCATCGAGCTTTCATTAACTCTTCCCTCTTTTGACCGTAACTTGTTTCCTATTTCTTTGCTCTTTTGGTCTTCTGAATACAATGTATTCATTCTTCCGTTCGGGCCCTTCACTATCACCTTTCGTGATATTGGTGCTCTTACTGGACTGGCCCCTATTGGAGCGACCATCTCGGCCTCCACAACTTTTCGTTTCCCTCCTCATTCAATGGACCCTTCGTTTTTTTCGTCCTATTCTTCTTTCCTTCGCACATTTTCAAAAACAGTTGGTACGGTCTCGATGTTAGAGCGAACAGATTTCCTTCATTACTGGCTGTGCAAATACATCATTTGTGCACCTAGCCAAAAGCTTGTGGTGGGCTATCTCCCTATCTCTTCCGATCTTGCCCACGGCTGTCACTTAGACCTGGCCTTCTTTTTACTGGCCGCCATATATCGGGGATTGGCCGTCCTCCAGAAACAACTTCGGTCGGGGGCATCACCCATTACCTCCGGTTCCCTGTGGCTCGTTCAACTCTGGTTGAGAGCCTATTTCCCTGTTTTCGGCACAATTGATTCAACTCACCCTTATCCTTGTGCCGGTATTCTTTTTTCTCAATTTCGGCCATCTTCTTTCCTTCCTCGCACTATTTTTGAGTATTTCTATATTATTCCTTGGTTTCTCTCTTTTTTCCCTTTTTTCTGTGTCGGATAGTCCATCATTCGTTCATGACCTTCCTCTTTCGGAAGAGGATGAATCATGTATTCGCATATGGCGCAGGTTTTTATGCAGTCGCGACCTGATTCATGACATCTTGACTGGGGGCCAATGACAAGGCCGGAGTGGAGGTGTATTCACCCAAATTCATTGCCCGTCAATTTGGTCTCATTCAAGGGTGGTCTCTTTCTTTCTTTCACACGTGCTCTTCTTCGTCAGACCGTTTTAAGGTCTTTTCAGTATCTGAAGTTGAGGATTCATTGGCGGAAACTCACTCTTTGATCTCTTCTTTTGTTATTGCTCCTTTTGCTATTCTTTTGATCGTTTTTGGCCACCTGCCCGCGAACGATTTTTCTCTTTACATTCCGCAAGTCTTTTCTTCCATTCCTTTGTCCTCCGAGTCTTCTGAGCCGACGGGGTCAAAGAAAGCAGCTGAGGCGTCCAAGCCTAAGAAAATAAAGCTCACTAAAAGGAAGCAGCCTTCCCCCAGTCGTAGCTCTGATTCAGACGTGCCGCTCGTCCGTCGCTCTAAGGTATGAGTTTGAGACCCGTCTTCTTTTGCATATGAGTTTGATGTACTCTGAAATCATAATTGTGTATCTTATGCAGGCGCTTAGGATTGAGCCGTCTTTCACAATGCCCGAAACGGTGCGAACTCCGAGGGCCGAAGCTCCCATAGGCGGAGGCGAGAAGGTGGGACCTGCAGAACTGCTGGTCGTTCAGTTTCACTCTGATGAGGATGAAGCGGCAGAGGGTCCCATTATGGAGCAATTACCAGGAGAGGGCGGTGCAGTCGGAGCTAATCCCCAAGGTACAGAGTCATATATTGAATCTTGCTGTTCGCGTCCAAGAGTCGAGGAAATTCCAAGAGACCATCCTATATTTGAGTGCTTCTCTTTAGACAGTTCTGTACCGATTGTGCAGGATCCGGATGATGAGGCTGAAGTGCCAGGGCCTACTTGGCCGACTGGGTCTATTTGGCACCACCTCAAGCAACTTTATCCCTTATTACGCAGGATGTCTGCCTCAGGGCTTAGAGGGATTTATAGGGACGTGTACAGCCTTTATAGTTTGGCCGAATTGGAGTCGTTAGAGGAGGCTCGGTCTATGTATAAAAATGACGTACTTCGTCGCATTTACGAGGAGAATGGGGTCATTTACATTCTGATTCGTCCGATTCTGATTCTCTTGCAGATGTTAGGCCTACTACTGCGTCGCAACGCTCAACGCCAAAAGCAGTATCTCCAAGTACTTCTGCGCACCAGACTTCGGCCTTTGTGCAGCCGTCATCTTCGGCTCCTCCGCCCTCTCCTTCTCGAGTGGAGTCTCTTGTACCTGAACAGCTGTTCTATTTTGCTCTCATGATTGCTTCTTCCGCAGCTCCTGTTCCGACAGTCCAAGTGCCAACCGCTTCTGAACAATCATCGCCCCCTCGGGCTGAGTCTCTTGTCTTGCCACAAAGTTCTCCTGCTCGGCCGTCTCCTCCTCAAGCCACATGGCCGCTGGCTCTTGTCCCCCAGCATCCATCATTCTCAGATCCTTCATCTCAGCAAGAACTAGCGCAGCCACAAGCTGAGGCATTTGAGGCATTGGTGGATCGGCCTTCCAGTTCTGGTTCTAGTGGTGGTAAGTCATTCTCCAATTTCCTTTAGCTCATGGTCTTGGTTCATTTTGCTAATTCTTTCTTCGTGTACAGGCATCTGACCCATTGCTGCAATCGGTCCAGAATATTTTGGACCGCTTTGGACGATTGTCCTCTGCTTCTTTTCGGCCTCCTTCACCTTCGGTCAGCACCAGTACAGACCTGGAGGGCCTTCTGGAGATTCTTGGTCAATACGCTTCCTTTGCTGCACTTAGGGGTGTTCGCGGTGCGGTTCGGTGCAGTTTTTTCGTTTTTTACTTCAAACCGCGCGGGTTGGCGGTTTGGGAAATAGAAAACGAAACCGCAAATTTGATAAGGAAAACTGCGCGGTTCGGGTTGGCGGTTTTTTTAGCGGTTTGGATTATAAATTTTTAAGAAATTTTTGTGTGTTTTCACATTATAATTGAAGAAAAAATTACATAATTTTCATTTATTCATTACATATTGTTATATAATCATTAAATATCTTAATTTTCGTAGTTAAAGAAGAAGAAAAATATAAAATAATATTTAATTTGTACGCGGGTCGGCGGTTTAGGCGGTTTGGGTCGCGGTTCGAGTTAAAATATGCGGTTTGGGCAGTTCGCGGTTTGACATGGGTCAAAACCGCACACCGACCCGAAATTTGCGGTTCGATTCGGTGCGGTTCAAAATCATTTTTAATACTTTTTCAAACCGCGCGGTTCGATTGGTGCGGTGCGGTTTGATGTGGTTCGCGGTTTGACCCGAAATTGTGTTCATCCCTAGCTGCACTGGGGTTAGTTAGGCCGCTCGGCCAGAGAACGTCCTTCAATTGGACAAAAGCTCCTCCGAATTAAGCCGGATATTGGCCCTCCCTGCCTTGCCCATATCGGTTGATGATCGACTTTTCCTCCAAGAAATGCAGGACGTCATAGCAGCTTTTCTCTCTCGGTGTCGTAATATACACAGCCAGAGGGTTGGCTTCGCTCCTCTATAATGAGGAAAGAAACACTATGTGTCTCTCTTGATGCCATTCATCAGGCCCTAAGGGAGGCTACAGAAGAGATGATGACCGAGGAGTCGGTCTTCCTGGACCTGGAGCGATAATTATAATAGATTCAGCGTCTTGTCGAGGAAAGCCGTATGAGAAAAGAGGCCAAGAGGAGGACCATTGCTACTCAAGTAATGGAGATGGACGAGTCTATGGCAAAGTATGAAGGTTTGACCCATATAAATTTTGAGAAAAGCTTGGCCGATTTGGATGCGGTGGGTTTGGAGGTACATGACGAATGGCGCCTGAGGAGAGAGATGCTTTCGGCCATTAAGGAGCTACCTGGGGATTCTCGGCGGTCTTCGGGCCAAAATTAATGATTTTTGTAAGACATTATATCGTATATTCCTTGTATTTTTAGGACGTTTTCATCCGTAATTAATGAAAATACATTATTATTCCAGTGCATTTTGTACATTTTCATGCTCCCACAAAGAGGGCACATATCTCTTTAAGTACTTGACATTTATCGCTCTTCCATGCACTATTCCGTTCAAGTCCTGCAAATGATAGGCTTCGTTTGGTAACACATTTTTCACCACGAATGGGCCTTCCCAGTTGGGCGACCATTTGCCACACGCCGGGTCCTTAGAACCAAATGGCAATATAGTTTTCCACACTAATTCGCCCTCCCTGAACGATTTAGCCATTACTATGAGATTATATTCCTTGGCTATTTTTCTCTTTTTTGCTTCTAGACGATTTAGCACATCACATCTGATATCTTCCAATTCCAATAAATTCTGGATCATTGCCTTGTCATAATCTTCCTTTGTCAGCTTTCCTTGTAACATCACCCAAGTGGACTCGATATTCATTTCTACTGGAAGCACAACCTCGTGACCATACACTAACTGAAACGACGTCACTGAAGTACTTGTTCGTGGTGACGCCCTATAGGCCCATAGAGCCTGACTCAAATATTCATCCAATTGTCCAGCGTTGTCTGTCACCATCTTCCGAATCAACCCTTTAAGGGTCTTATTAGACGATTCTGCTTGACTGTTTGACTGAGGGTAATATGGGATAGTGTTCACCAATCGGATTCTGTATTCGGCCAGTAAATCTTTCACATTTTCACCGTTTAATGAGGTGCCATGGTCTACCACTATTGTTTGCGGCATACCAAATCGGTGAGTTATATGCTCTTTTATGAACTTGATGATATGTTCTTGGGAGATTTTCACAACTGGGATAGCTTACACCCTTTTGGTAAAGAAATCGGTAGCAACGATGATGAAAGTATGCATCTTGCTTGATGCTGGGTAAATCTTCCATATCAAGTCTATCGCCCATACTATAAACGGTCACGGTTTATTGACAGGGATCATCTCGGTTGCTGGTGCCCTTTGAATAGGCTCGTGCTTCTGAAAAGTAATGCATCATTTGAATACGAGATGCACGACTCTCCCATCTTCGGCCAATAATAGCCGCTTCGTATAATCAACCATCTCATCTTTATTCCTGTTTGGTGAGCCCCACAAACACCTTCATGCACTTTGTCCATGATAGTTTTGGATTCAGATGGCCCTACACATTTCAACAACAATCCATCTTGTCGTTTTTTTATATAGCACATCTCTTGAGACTACATAGTTCAGGGCTTTAAGTTTTAGCCTTCGATCTTTCCCTCATTCGGGCTGTTTTAGAAACGTCTTGATTTCACTTCTCCAATCGTCCTCCTCTTCGGCTTCGATGACCATGACATCCGTCTGCCTTCTTCGTCTCATTAGGGCTGGCTTGACCTCTTCTCTCCTATATATCCCACTTATATTTGTCTGCTTATACCCAGAAGCTGCTTGGGCTAAGCTATTGGCCAATTCATTTTTCGCCTTGGAACGTGTTCCAACTCAGCATGATCAAATCGCTCTACCGACTCTTTGGCCACATCCAATAATGCAATGACTGATGGACTTTGGCATTTAAAGGTTCCTATCACTTGTTGGATTATTAGTTGCGAATCCCCCTTAATGAATACATGGGTTACTCTCATGTTAAAGAGCATCTCCAACCCAAGTATCAAGGCTTCGTATTCGGCCTGATTATTAGTGCAATATTCGTTCAACTTGATTAAGAATCGAAATGATTCTCCCAACGGGCTGACTAAGACAATCCCTATTCCAGCTCCTTTCATTGTGCTGGATCCGTCGAAATACATCATCCATGGTTTGAAACTGCATTCGTCTAGATCCATTTCTATTTCTCTAATAGTGCTCAAACATGGGCGATCGACCAAGAAATCGGCCAAATCTTGATTTTTAACGGCCCTTTGGGGCTCATGCCGTATATCGAATTCTGAAAGTGACAGTGACCAAAACCCAACTCTTTGATGCAAGATAGGACAAGAAAAATATGTAATTTATTATATTAATTCTTGTGATCAAATACACTATCTTCGGCCTAAGGTAGGCTCGTAATTTAGTACATGTAAAATATAAAGCCAAACATAATTTCTCCATTGGAGAATAATTACATTCATAATTCAGCAATTGTCTGCTGATATAATAAATGGCTCTCTCGACGTTCATGTCATCATCTTGCGCGATCATCCCAGCTATGGAATGTTCTTCGGTCGATATGTACAATTTCATTGGCCTTTCTGGCATTGGAGGTACCATCACCGGTGGCTGTGACAAGTATTTCTTCAGGCTGTCAAAAGCTTGTTGATGTTCTTCGGTCAAGAAGAATTCGTCCTTATCCTTTAATCTCAATAAGGAGGAGAACACTTTTGTTTTCCCTGGGACTCCAGTTCCTTGCTGACGTAAGTGATGCGTCTATCATGCTCGCTCCCCAGAATTACCTCGTCCAATGCATATTGTCATCTTGAGATATTTGTCTTTTGTCGTCCATTCAGAGCGTATTTTTCTTCTTCCATTGACTCACCTCCTTCTATCAAGCAGTCCACTCCATACAGTTCTCTTATCTTGTCCTCCGTCTGATGCGCCAGCAGTTTTCCTTTTAAGGTCGAAATCGCGGCATGTGCTTCAACCTTATTTCTTCGCTCTGTTACATAGGCCATTAAATTGACCTTGGAGGCCGCAAGGGCGGCTTGCTTCTTATTCTGCTTGTTCTTCATTTAAATTGTTGTACGTTGGCTCTCCAAAACCACTGTGGTTGGTCTCGTCTGTGCGAACAAATCATTCAGCAGTCTCGCGGGGTACGACTCATCATTTTGAGCCATAACGGTCGGGCTTTCCCCTTCATCATAACTCTGGTCGGCCCATAATTCCCTTCGTACATGAAGTACTCAGCCGAATTTGTCTCTGCAGTGAAAAGCTTGTTGTCGGCATGCACTATCTTCACCTCGTCCCTCTGGTTCCAGAAAACTAGGCATTGATGAATGGATGAAGGGATGCATCGGCTGCCGTGTATCCAGTCTCGTCCTAGGAGCATATTGTATGTTGTCGGCCCATCTATGACGAAAAAATACTACTGTTTTCGTAGTACTTCCCACTTGCAGGTCCAACGGAATAAACCCATTTGGCCGTCGTCGCCCCTCCATTAAAGCTGGTAAGCACCACTTCCGTAGGGAATAGGTCTTCTTCTGACTTTGCCAAACGTCCTAGCATCCTAAATGGCATTGCATTAATGGTTGCCCCATTATCAATCAACATTTTGGTGATAGGTATCCCATTAGCCTTTGCTTTTACGTACAGCGGCCGCATATGCTTTGTCATTTGTGGTGGTGGCTTTGGGAATATCACATTCCCTGACAGACCTATCTCCATTGCTTGATCGCCCTCATTGTTAGCTTGATGCGGTTTTTCTTTCATGTCTCATCCAGATAGTGGCAACGTGGCTGGTGCATCATGAGAGACGTTATTGACGGCCAATCTCCATTTTTTGGCTCTGGTGATGGTCCGTTTTATCTTAGGTGTCCCATACAAAATGAGGAATGGATATCGTCCCAAATCTTCTCCCAATGTCCCGACTGTAGGATTGTCGGTCTCATACAATTATTTGAGAAGTCGATTTTATGAAATTCCATTTTTCCTTGCTTCGGTTCTGATGTCTATATCTTCTTTTATGTCGGTCATTTCCTCATCCGAAGCCTCCCTATCTGTTATCGAAAGCGCTGCAAATTCGGTCTCGTTGCCCTCATAGATGTCTTCGCTTGTTCCAGCTTCTCTGCTGTTATCCTCATTGAATTTTCTGGGCAACAAGTAATGGTTTGCCACAACCAGTGGCATACTGCCGAACTTAATGATGATGGGAGGTTCTTCGTCGTCTGTTTCATCCCGCTTTCGCCTGTCGAACTTAGTGCGTTCATCGCCGCTCGTCACTGCTCTTTTTTTGCTGTCACTCCCTTTTTTGTTTGCTTCTGATTTCTCCATGATGCGAGGGCTACGACCCGTGGTGGCCCTTGCTTCGCCTTGTTGCCGCATCATACGGTCATAGTTTCTTTGATGTCGCCTTAACTGCGTCCTCGTCATTTCATCCACGAGGGGATAGTTTCTGTCTGGATGCTGTCCTGAAAGTGGACTTCGGTATGAATGTCATATATTAGGCCAATGAATTTTTGGCCTAAATGTCCTTACATTTTGGAAAAAATTTGAATTCTCCCCATAGAATCTTGGGGCGAAGGTCCGTGGCTGCCATGCTGCCGACTCTTTCTTTACGGGCCTTTCACAAGTCTCTTCTAACTCTCTCATCCATTCTATATTATTTTTGCATCGAATACAAATATTCTACTGGTCTCCATGCTCTAAAGGTGCTTTAATCCTTTCCAGAATGCTTGGACGATGATGGTGTTGTCCTTTGTCTAGAACCAATTTGATCTTCAGCAGATTCATCTTGGCAAGGTCTGGGTTGATCATGTTCAATTCCACCGATTTTGGAAAAGGGTTGTTATCCACTGTCATTTTTCTCGAACGTAATTCGTCTAGATTCTATGGCATCCTGTAAAACATTTCAAAAAACAAGACAATTATTAGTTGCATGAGACAATGCATTGTGCCACTTACAATTTTTTTTACTACCGATTGTTCGGTTGTTGGCAACGTATGTCGATCGCTCAAACTAATTTGTTTATCTTTATACAACTGGTCGAATATGGCATCAACTTTAGTGATATCAAAAGAGAAGTTCCTACTCTTTTTATCGTTCTTTTCATTGGCTTGGGGCTCCGCCCACGTATTACAAATGTAATGCTCCCCTTAACCAATTCGGCCAAACATAAATCGGCCGATTCGACGTCTACTTCGCCCATTTCATAATCAATGTTTCTATAATACGTTCATTTGCTCGAATTTTTTATTTGCTATTCTTCTCGTAATAACCGCTCATAACGCACCACACTAGTGGTGAGTTGGGGAAGGTCCTAAAATTCACGATCCTGAAATTTCTTTTTAGATCGAGATTGATGCAACCTTGAGCGATCCTCACAAATTCCTTTTCGGGCAAAGGCACGTAACATCGGTCTCGGGCTACCTTAAACTGCTGTAAAAATGTCTCGGCCCACTCAACTGGCAACAGTCTTAGGTTTTCCAATCGGCCAAGGCTACTTCAGATTCGGCCTTGTAAAATTACGCATGGAACAATCATTCCATTTGCTGCCAACTTTCTACCGAATGGCCGGCAGACTGACATACCAGGAGAAAGCTACTCCTGACAATGAGCTGTGAAATAACCTCAATTTGTGGAAATCATGACTTCCCCACACTGAAGGGTAAATCACCATATGTGTTCCATGGTAGAAACCTCATCAGACCCCGTAAATAGGGAAAAATCTGGTATCTTGTAGTTTCGAGGCGACGGATAAGCCACATCGATCCAATCATGATACGACTTTTGATCTTGGCCGAATTGGCCGTATGCCTAGACCGAATTGGTTTTGAAGGATCTCGGTCATTTGTTCCCTTAACATATCGTTGCCATTAAATGGCACGGCTATAGGCGGCGACTGCGGTCCTCTCAAAAGTGGGACATAATCGTGATTCTGCCCTTGAGAAGCCTGGATGCCTTGAGGCAACACCACTTCATGTTGTGTCATATTTGGCCCTAAGTGTGGGCCATTGCCCCCATGACTTATTCCTCCCCTGAGAACCGTAGGGATGTTGGTCCCTTGCGCAGGAACATTACTAGGACCAGCCTCCTGACTTCTTGGTGCATGGAGGGGCGTAGTCCCCGGCAGCGCCGTCCCGTCGTTTACACATTTGACCATTAATTCATTCAATGAGCTTAGATGTTTGTCCATGTTTTCGTAATGTGAATTGCTAGTTGATACGATTTTATCTATGACATGCGCATTTTGGAGCCTAACATATTCGACAACATCCTGCGTGAATTCACCGAACAACGCGCGTACCACGTTAGGGCTGAGCTCCCTCATAGGTTCGTATCGACTATCGTCTGCCAGACCCTCGAAATGACCGACTACGGCTGGAACGTGGGGCTGGTTGGTTTGCTCCAGTCCTCCTTCCTCCGTACTCGAGCCAGTTTGAGCGTTTCTTTTCGGAGGCATCTCCACTATTACACCAATTCTCCCACTGTGGTCACCAAAAACTGTTTGCGCAATTTTTTTACGTGAAGAAAGAAGAGCGTGTAAGGTTCAAACCTCCTGAGACAAAGTCCCAGAAATGAGTGTTTGATTAAGTGAATAAGCCTCCAAGGGGCACAAACGCACAAATTACAGTCTTAAGGATTACAATCTAAGAAATAAAAAATAAAGATATGCTCATTTGAGTGTTCATTTGATCATTTTCTTTCTCTCTTAGTGTAGGTGAGCTTTTATAGTGAAGCTTGTCAACCATTTTGGGCAGTTCCAGTATCTCCCTGCAGTTGCTGGATCGTGCCTGTAACCGTTGAGCTGCGTGTCTCAACTGCTCGGTTGTGGAGGGAAAACTGTCCAACTGTTGCGATCGTGGAAGCAACTACATCACGCATTTTCGTCCTAATCGCTAATTCGGTCGTCCCAAGCTCTACGTCGCTCTTCGCTCCATCGTCCTTCCTCTCTTCGTTCTTTCCTTCGTCCTAGGGCGATCTCGTTCAAGGGTGACATCATTTCCTCTGTCAACAATTTGCAAATTGGTTTTGTCGTTTTTGGTGGAATTTTACCAAATTTTCAATAATTTTTTTCTTAGTTTTATTTTCCACTTCCTCTAGAGGTAAGATTTATGTCCCCTCTTTTCTTGATTTTTCATATTTATTTTCAATAAATTTCCTCGCTTTTGTGGAGGTTTGCCTAAAAAAAGAAGAAGATAAAAACGAAGTATTTGAAAAATTATAAGCCTTTTGTAGGACCGTTGATTCTAGGAAGTGCAGAAAGAGCCAGCTAGCTACAAGGGGATTATTAAATTGGGAATGGGAGTAATGATAATAATGATGAAGGATACTGTGAATCTTCCTGCTTCTGAGGGGGAGTTGTATCTGGGGAAGTCAACAAAAGTAGAAATGTCTAAAGAGTGATTAGTAGTCAACTTTAAAATGTGCTTTTTATTAGTCTTAAAGAGGCAATTAGTTAGTGGTGGGCAAAAAAGATACCGAAACTAAAAAATCTAATTGAACCCAAAAAATCAATAATTTTTTTTTTTAATTTAAAAAAATATATGATTGAATTTTTAATTGAAAAATCGAACTGAACTGAATTATAATAATTTTTAATTAATAAAATAATCAAACCGAATTAATTAAATAATTTAATTTAATGATTTTTTAAAGATTAGCTGAGATGATAATGTTTTGATGAATGTGTGAGTGGATTATAAAAGATACAAATAAAATAAAGTAATTAGGAAGAAATTGAGGGTATAACAACCACTTAATGAGAAAATGGGAGAAACAAGATTGCGATGGTTTTCAAATGGTGCTGTCATATGTCAAACGAGTAAGAATGACAAAAAAGTTTAAGCCCGGTCCGACCCGCCCCGCCTGGGGGTAATAAATCCTGTGCCTGGCCCGCGAAGGAGATGCTCGATTCGGGCTCAGGCTCGGCCCAGGCCTAGCATATAAAGCCTGAGCCTGACCCAACCTTAAAAAATATTATTTATATGACCCACCCTTAAAAAATATTATTTATATTTATACATATATATATATATTTATAATAATTTTTTTTTTTAATTAATAAACATCGGGCAGGATAAAGTCCGGCCCCGCCCGGCAGACGCCCGAGCCAGGCTTTACCCGGACCCGGGTCAAAAAAATACTTACTTGATAAGTCTGGCCTCGGCCCGGCTCATTGCCACTCTTACAAACGAGGAAAGAGAATACCTAAGTTGGTATTGACATAAACCATAAAAAGAACCTTAAATTTTATGAAGTTTGATAAATCAATGATTTCATAAGAGCACAATGGCATTAAAAGATCAATATAGTCGACCCCACCTAGTGGGAAAATGATTTGTTTGATTTGATTTAGTTATTGACTTTTTAAGTCAAATCATATTATATTGTTATTTTTTATATTATTAAATTTATTTGGTGTTTAGTGATGATTAATTTCATAAAATGTTTATAATTTTTTATTTTAGTTATGGTTATTTTTATTTTTCTACGTTTTAAATAAATTAAATGATTATTGTATCTCATGAAAGATCTTTATATGTGTAATTGTGATTATTAGAAGAGTTATAATGTAATTTTTTTTATGAATAAATGTTATATTCAATGAATATTACTAGTTTTTTTTTTTAATTTCTTAAGTTTTTATTGTCATTATTAAAAAACTAAAAAAAAAACGAATTGCACCAAACTGAACCGACAATTAAAAATATTATAATTTTTTAAAAGAAAAATGAACAATTACTTAAAGAAATTGAATAGTTGTAATTATTAATATTTTTATAATTATACCGAATGAAATCGAATCGAATCGAATAATGTCTATACCACGATTAACAAAGGTTACATTACAGCTAAATTCTTAATTTTGATGTCATATACTCATATCCATACCCAACGAGTTAAACCTCAGAGGTGGATGCATGACCTGCAAAGAAAGAGGGAAAAAATAAAGTTCCCACTATCAAAAGTTGAATTATGTTAAAATTAAAATATAATAAGAAGAAGAAGAAGAAAAGGAAGCGACGCTTCAAACGTGATACCCGTTTGAGAGTCAACGACAAAATAAATACCTCATATTGAAAAAGAAAAAATAAAAAGAAAAGAGGGGCAGTAAGCCAGTAAGTAAGTTGCATTATGAAAGAAAATGTGAAACAAATTCGAGTTTTAACTTCACAGATTTGACAGACATGACACTTTCCATTCGGATTTAAAAAAGAAGATGCTCAAATCACGATATCAATGTTTTAAATTAACTAAAAGAAAGATCCTTTTGGAGAAAATTCCCTGTGCATGTTAATAAATTTATTTATTCTTTCTTATGAGTTTTGTGAGCGGAAAAATGGAGATGCAAACTGCAATGTATGAATAGAGTTGCTGGTGACTCTTGGAGTGACTTTTGAGGTGGTTGTTTTTATTTTATTATTTATTTTTTTTAATTTTTTTTTTTAAATTTGTTTAAATGAGCTCTGAGGGAAGTGGAAAAGCTCACCATGACACCGTGGACTTACAATTGTGGGCTTCAAATAGCCTTTACCATTGGCCCATATGAAGCTAATGGGCCTGTGTTATTCATGTTGGTTCACATGCATGCAGATCATGCATACAGCTGCACCAAATGCTTTCCACCGAAAGCAAGAAGAAGCCAGCAAGCCAGCAGGATGAAAGCTGGAAGTGTGAAGGCTTTGGCAGCCAACTCATGCAACGCGTGAAGCAAAACGTGTTGCTACAGTGCACACGTTTTGCTTCACTATAAATCTGAGTTTTTAGGATCATTGTTATTGTATCCCAAAGTGTGTAAGCTCCAAGTAGAGAGCTTGAGAGAGTGTGAGGTTTTTTGTTAAGTTTCTACTTGTAAACTTATAGTATTTATTCTTGTAGTAATAAATACAATTCGGTTTTTCCTCAAATCTTCTCTAAAGTGATCGGTGAATCACAACAAGTGGTATCAGAGCTTGGTTCTTCATTGGGATCGAAAAACCGAAGAACGGAGTTTGGTTCGGAAAATTCGAGTTCCAGAAAAGTTGTCAAAAATTCATTTTGAGGGTACCATCAGCTAGTTCACGTCGAGACGAGCACGGTGGTTTTTCCGGCGACCGAACCGACGTCCACAGACGACGCACTGCCCACGCGCCATCACGCGCAACACGCGCCTCACGCGCTCCAGAGGTTGAAGACGACACACGTGGCCGCCACGTCAGCGCCCAGTCAGCGCCATGTCACGCCCAGTCAGCTCACAGTCAGCGCCCAGTCAGCAGACACGTCATCCGACACGTCATCCGCCCCACCAGCCGACACGTGTCTGCCACGTCAGCAATCCGGTCCCACACTGCCACATCAGCACTGCCACGTCAGCGCCACGTCAGCAGCCTGGTAAATTTCATTTAGCCCCCTGAAGTTTTGAAATTTACAATTTTGCCCCGGAACTTTTAGGAATTTACAAATCAGCCCCTGTGTCGGATTTAGACCAACGAAGTGTCTATTCCACCATTTTCGACCGTTCCGGACGCAACGGTGACCTCGGATTTGTGAAATTCAGCCCCGATTTTGTATATTCTCATTTTAAACTTTAAAATTAAAATGGAGATGAGGGATTCTCAATCTGGTGCAATGATTAAATTGGCTGCCACTCATTACTCCCTCTGGAGACCTCGGATGATAGATTTCTTGCACTGTAAAGATTTGTTTGATGTCATCGAGTTGAAGGGAGTGAAACCAGAGTCTGTTAAGGAGTGTGACTGGAAGAAACTCAACAACAGAACTTTGGGTCAGATTAAGGCAGTGGATCGGTCACAGTGTCTTCCACCATGTAGCACAAGATTCAGATGCTTACAGGATGTGGATAAAGCTGGAAGACATGTTCCAGGCCAAGACAGCTCGGAATAAAGCCCTGTTAATGAGGCGTTTGGTGAACCTGAAGCTACGGAGTGGAACTTCCGTTGCGGAACACACCAAAGAGTTTCAGAGCCTGGTGAACCAGTTCTGCAGTAGACATGCAGCTGGGAGATGAAGTTCAAGCCCTTTACTACTCAGTTCCCTTCCTGATAGCTGGGAGACATTGGTGGTTACTCTCAGCAATTCCGCTCCAAGAGGTAAAGTTACCATGCATATGGTAAAAGATGCCCTGTCGAATGAGGAGTCCAAGAGAAAAGATGTTGGCTCAGAACAGACAGAAGCCTTCGTCACAGAGACTCGAGGAAGACATCAAGGAAGAGACGGAGAGAGAGGCAGAAGCACAACCAGAGTAGATCCTCAGATTGGAAGGAAGCCTACCTATAAGTGCTACCATTGTGGCATTGTAGCCACTTAAAGAAGAATTGCCGAAAACTGCAACGAGAGCAGAGAGAAGGCAATCACCAGCCGAAGAATGACGAAGGAGAGACACTGGTCGTTGTCCAAGCAGAATGTAGCAATATGCTCCATACAGGAAGAGACATGCCTTCACAACGCAACCCAAGATGTTTGAGTGGGTGGTAGATACTGCAGCATCCTACCACGTCACTCCTCACAGAGATTTCTTCACAACATACAAAGCGGGAGACTTTTGGAGCAGTGAAGATGGGAAATATCAGTTCCTCTGGGATAGTAGGAATGTGTGATATTCAGTTGCGGACAAATTTCGGGTGTACATTGATCTTGAAGGATGTCCTGCATGTTCCAGAATTTCGGCTGAATGTACTCTCGGGGATAGCTCTTGACAAACAGGGCTATGAAAATCACTTCAGAAATGGCACATGGAGAATGAAGAAAGGTGTCATGGTTGTCGCCGCGAGGACATGCTTGCGGCGCACTATACAAGACTCATGTGAAGATTTGTGCAGACAGCCTCAAAGTAGCTGAAAATAGCTTCTTCTCAAAATCTGTGGAACCAGAGACTCGGACACATGAGTGGGAGAGGGTTGTCTACCCTGAACAAGAAAGAGCTTACCAAGGATGCTGCACGAGGTCCTTGCAACCACTACTTGATTGGTAAGCTGAAGGGGTTTTATACGGGTGAATCCGGTAACGCAGCGGAAGCGGTGAAAATCCGATTTTCAGATTTCAAAAACTTTTTCTCGGATAAATTAAATAAACATATTTATTTAATATTCCAATAATTAAATTATGAAATAAAATTTCAAATGAATCAAATTCAAGTGAAATTACCAAATTACCCTTATATGGTATTTTGTCCATTTTAGTCCGAAATTGATCCAATCAATTTGAATGATTCTAAATCATTTCTAGATGAACTTTGATGTTCAAAACATCAAACACCAACCACAAAATCCTCCCCAATTCCTCTCACTTGGCCGAGAGCACCATTTGGTGCCATTTGGGCCATTTGGTCATTTCATGCTTCAAAACTCATCCAAATGAATCCAATCAACATGAAACTTTGCATGCATCATATATAACACACCCAAATGCTCAACATATATGAAAACCCCCAAATTTGGAATTAGTTAGAAACCCTAATTTTTCAATTTCCACAAATTGGACAAATTAGGCTAATTACATTAAATCAAATGTTTCAATCATCAATCTTTCATCCAATTCAAGTCTCAACACAATGAACAACTCAAGATCAAATCTAGGTCATTTAAGAGTGGGTCAACAACTCTAGAATAGCAACTTGGTTTCATAAACCATAAAATAATACATATAACTACAATAGTTACATCCTTTCTTCACCATACATGCTCAACACTTTCAAACAAATTTC
>SKCR01014422.1:0-35603 GCA_019454045.1 Zanthoxylum bungeanum
GCATGACTAAACCACGGTAACATTGTTCCCTTATCTTTATTTTGTTTTCTAAAGCATTGAGGACAATGCTAGGTTTAGGTTTGGGGGTGAGGTTGTTTATTATTTATCTTCTCCGTTATTTTTTCTTTCTTGCATGTTTTTTTTCTTCCCTGCATGTCGTGTGTCTTACGTCTTGCATGTTTTGCGTGTTTTAATTTTTACATGCTTTATTAAAAAAAATTGAGTCTAATGATGAGATTGTTTGTCTTAGTAAAAAGTTAAGCGTATTCTACGTCGCAAAGCGTAGCCCTAAAAATTTGACTTTCATCCTATATTTTGAGCATACTATCTAGTTCAGACTCATATGCACTAAAAAAAATAGTTCTGTATCAGTTAGATAATAAGGAATTGACAAAGTGACTAGTTGAAATAATCGGTGGATGATGAATGACCGTTTGCTTGTATATCTATTTCTGTCTGCATTTATTTATGATGTGCGGTATGATGATAAAAAATGATGAATAAAAAAATTGACCAAGCTCTTACTTAGTAATCGGGCGTCTTGTCTGGCCAGCAGTGGCTGTTCCCGTCAAACGGTATGACTTGAATTAGTTAATAAATAAGCTTCCACTTAGTAACCAGATATATTGCACAAGACATAACACTTTTTAGATAGTCAGGTTGGTTTGACCCATCAACAACTGAGAATTGAAACAAACTCACCTAATTAGTTACTTAGAATCAAAACTGTTTGCTGAGCTATTCACACACACACTTAGAGTATGATTTAGATACTTTGTTCAAAGGAATGAATTTTAGTTGTAGTATGCATTTTGAAAATTCCTTTAACTTTGTTGCTAAACATTCTCAGAGGACATTGTATATATATCTATTATTTTCTTTTATTTCTTTCTTTTGTTTTATTTTTATGTGTGATTGCATGTGCATGTAATTGACGTTTGTGGGTATCGTCACTGTAAGCCCTCACGAGACTATAACTTGTCCACTAGGGACACCTATGGGTTTAAAGGCTTGTTGCATACACTAAATGCAACTGTGATCCCTACGAAAGTGGCTTAGTTTAATTTAGTTTTAGTTGTTTATTTCATTTTGTTTTGTTTGTTTTGCTCGAGGACTAGCAAAATATTAGGTTTGGGGTGTGATGAGCGGAAAATATATCAATATTTACCACTCATTTTACCTAATATTTTGTATTGGATCTAGGGTTTTATGAACGTTTTGATATGTTTTTGTGTGTTTTGTAGATAAATAAATTTCCGGGACCTAATGGAATCAACTCGGGGCTAAAACGATGAAAAACGGATAAAAACGGCAAAATGGGAAAATTACTATTCATGCATCGCGACGCGCACACTTCTCTGCGACACGCCTCAATTATTCAGATGCCGACACGAGTCATCGCTTACATCATCACTACGTCATCACCTTCTCTGTGTCGCGACGCGCACCAATAATTCTGCTGCTGACAGCCGACATTTACTATGCACGTATCGCAACGAAGAGTACACTGTGCGTCGTGACGCAGACTGGATTTTTTGCCTATAAATTGAGGCTGATTTCATTTTCCAAATTCATACTTTCCTTAGCGTTCTTAATAAGGAACTGAAGATTGTATCTTGTTTGTATATATTAATAGTAATGTATTTTTATTTTTAGTATTAGTAATAATAGTTTATTTATTTTATCTTTCTTTTATGTTTTGTAGTTAATTTCCTCTGGGGAAAGGGTGAAACTTTTATTATGATAATTTAGATTAATCCCCATTAAATTATAATATATAAATTATCTTAAAACCTGACTTAATCGGATATCGTCTTTATGGTTGGTTGGACTTAATCAAATTAATTTTAACCTGACTTAATTGGATATCGTCTTTATGGTCAGTTGGAATTAATTAACACATGACTTATTCAGGATACCGCCTATATGGTCGGTTGGTAATATAATATAATTTTATATATTATAATAAGAGATATTTCTAGATTTGAAATAGTAAAGATGGAACCCCTAACCCCGATATTTTATTTTTAATCCAGGGAAGTGATGAAACATAATATTCACGAGTTTAATAATTGATTTTATAATAGAATGGGTAATACATTAGGCTTGTTTATTGAATCTTAATCTTAATGCTTCTTGTTGCCTGATCACCAATAAGATTGATGTGGTAAACTTAAAATGAACTTGGAAAAAGGATTTTAGGTTTCAGCCTTAAATTCAATAGCTCACGATCTCACTTTAGGGGAGATTTCCTTCCAGGATAGACATATACATGTCGGGCGTGAGTAGTCATAATTGGAATTTGAACTTAATAAATTTAGATAACTTGGTTAAAATAGACATATAGTTAATTGGGTTACTTTGGGTGTTTGCATATGACCATCGGCAGAGGCTTTTGCATATCTTCGTGTTCCAGGTTAACAACTGAATTATTACACAAGTATAGAAGAATCAATTCATCATTAGAGTAATACTGTGCGGATTCACAACCCTAGGTGTTTTATTTATTATTAATTTCATTTGTTTCTTAATTTTGTATTTTTATTTATTTATTTAGCAAATCCACATTCAACCAACCAATCAACAATCATTCACTTCTTACCCCAATTAGATATATGTAAATAAATAGAATCAATAATTAATAACAACAGTAGAAATTAAGTCATCGTGGGATCAATATTTTTATACTACTTGAGCGATATGTGCGCTTGTGTTACGTATGTGTTTACCACCGATCAGTACACTTGCAGTACGATATGAAATATCACACCAAATTTTTGGCGCCATTGCCGGGGATTGTTAATCTAATTCCCATTAGTACTATTACCAAGTACCCTTGACTTTTATTTTTCTTTTTATTTTTTTTTATTTTTTTTTTCTTTCATAAAAGAAACATTGAAAAAGAAGTAATGACAGCTGAAAATATAAAGAATAACCCACGCCAAGTGGCAATACAATATCACTTTAAGCCAGTCATTGATGACAATTATTCTAGATTGCCAATCAACCAATCAACACCAATACTTTTGAGCTGAAACTCGCATTGATCAACATGGTGCAAAAGAACCAGTTTGGGGGTTCAGTTGTAGAGGATCCTAATTTGCATTTAAGGATGTTCTTGGAGATGACAGATACCATAAAGATGAATGGTGTGACCAAAGAGACCATCAGGCTACACTTATTTCCATTCTCTTTAAGGGACAAAGCAAGAGGTTGGCTGCAATCTATACCAATGAGGAGCATCATGACATGGCAGGATATGGCTACAAAATTTCTTGCGAGGTTCTTTCCACCGACTGAGAACATAAATTATCATATATAGGCAGTTGGAGACTGAGAATCTGTATAAGACCTGAGAGCGCTTTAAAGATCTATTTAGGAGATGCCTACAGCATAATTTTAAAGACTGGGTTCAGATTCAGTTATTCTACAATGGGTTAATGGTCCAAACAGGACTATGGTCGATGCAGCTACTGGAGGAATCTTGTTCAAGAAATCTGTTGAAGACGCCTATGCTTCATTGGAGGAGATGGCCATTAACAATTTCCAATGGCCAAGTGAACGCACTAGTGTACCTAAGGTGGCTGGTATATATGAGGTAGATCCTATTGTTACACTGATAGCTCAGGTGCCATCCCTCACGACTCATCTAGAAGCATTGACCAATCAACATGGCCAACCATCTATTGAAGATGCTGATGCTAATAGAATGATCTTACCTGATGGAGGATATGAGCAAGTCCAATACATGAACAATTAGAACTTCAACAACTATAGAGGAAATCCTATGCCAAACCATTACTATCTGAACTTGTCATATGCCAATACAGAGAATGTCTTGCAACCTTCTACTGGCTTTAACTATCAAAGAGTTGAGCAGAAACCTTCCCTAGAAGACCTCATGAGCACGTTTGTTGCTAAAACTTCATAGAGGTTTGAGAAGAATGAGTCGAGGCTGAACAACATTGAAACACATATAGGAAATATAAGGGTAACAATGAAGTCCTTAGAAGTGCATATTGGGCAGATTGCTTCTTCCAAGGCCAATCAACATAAAGCGGTGTCAACCTCAAAGAGTAGTGTCAAGCCATAACCCTTAGGAGCATAAAACAGATTAAAGACACCTCTTAGGATTAAGGGCAGTAAAGAAAAAGAAGCAGCATTTCAGGAGGAAGAAGTAACAGAAGAAGAGAACAATGCATTAGCTCCTCCATATAAGCCACCACCCATTCCAAAGACACCTTTGCATACCACTGGCGCTTTCAAATAAGAAATTGGATACTCAGTTTGCTAAATTTCTAGATATCTTCAAAAAGATCCATATCAACATTCCTTTTGCAGACGATTTGGAACAAATTCCCAATTATGTGAAGTTTATGAAGGAGATGATGTCCAAGAAAAGAAAGCTGGCAGATTTTGAAACAATAGCACTCACAGAGGAGTGTAGTGCCATTATAAAGAAGAAGCTTCCTTCAAAACTAAAGGATCCTGTCAGCTTTACTATTCTGTGCACTATTGGGAATCGATACTTTGGTAAGGCTTTATATGATTTGGGTGCAAGCATCAATCTCATCCCCTATCTATCTACAAACAGTTGGACATAGGAGAGGCAAAGCCAACCACAGTCACATTACAGTTAGCGGATAGATCTCTCACCTACCAATGAAGAATAGTAGAAGATGTGTTGGTTAAGGTCGATAAGTTTTATTTTCCTGCTGACTTCCTTGTTCTTGATATGGAGAATGACCATGATGTCCCAATCATCCTTGTGAGACCTTTCTTGGCAACAAGTAGAGCGATCATTGATGTGCAGAAAGGTGAACTGAAAATGAGAGTTCAAGATAAAGAAGTCACCTTTAGAGTTTTCAGAGCCATGCCACATGGTAGATATTGCAGAGAAGGGAGTTGCAAACACACATGGTGAACCAGTAGTTAAGCAACCAATGAGCAAAGTGAAGCGATGCAAAGAATATTCTCCACAGCCAATCCTGAAATCGATCCCACAGTTCCGTAAAAGAAGGAAATCAAAAGTCAGTGATCGCCTGAAGATGATCCCTGGAAAGTTAAAATGATGGTCGAGCTAATTTTGCCGAATGTACAATCCAGAATTTTAAACTGTGGGAAAATATACAGATCATGGAGGACCTTCAATAGTTACATTGCCACAGCCCGTCAAGCTATCTTTTTCATGTCACAACAACCGGTGGATACCAAAGAAGAAAGCACATGAGACCATCTAGTCTACTATATTTAAGCCATAATGATCACTTGGGTGGTTACGTCTGGCTGACGACATTAAAACATAGCGCTAGTTGGGAGGCAACCGTTACATTTGTTTATTTTTATTTTATTTACTTTATTTTATTTTATTATGTGCTATTTGATAGTTTATTAGTTTGCATGTGTATTTATATAGGTGTTAGAGCAAACCACACAACCCGCACAACCAAATTCTGACCAGCAGGAGCCTGATCAACTCCATGCACGGTAGTATTGTTCCTTACTTTTGTATCTTTATGTTTATCTTACATTGAGGACAATACAAGTTGTAAGTTTCGGTGTGTGTGCATGTAGTGATAGTTTCTACTATTTAAAAATAATATTATTAAAATTATTTTTTATTTTTAGTCATAGATAGTGAAACATAAGTCTAATGATGAATTTTGTTTGCTTTCGATGAAGTCTTAGAAATGATAAGTTCCTAATTGATTTTAATCTGATGTCTTGAGTAGGTTTAGACTCGTAAGCATCTAACAATAGGTTTTTAGCAGTAAGAACCTAGGTAGTTGGCAAAGTGACTAGTTGAAGAAATTATTTGCCGATGAATGACCGTTTGCTTAGATGTCTATCTCGATTTGCTAGTGTTATGATGTATGGTATGGTTAAAAAAACAAAAGAAAAAAAATTGATTGAAAAGGAATGAAAGCATGAGAAAAGAAAGAAAAAAGAGTTGAATCACTTATAACCGATAAGTGTGAAGCTACCGATGGGCGAGTGTTAGGACCACCATGAGGAGAAATGCTACCTTAAAGGGTAGGTGTGTTAAAAAAAATGAAAAAAGGAAAAAGAAGGAAAAAATCATAACATACTGAGCAAAGAAAGGCAATTACAGAGTACTTTTGAGATATCTATGTTGGTTTGACCCATCGGATCCCAATTTTTCGAGACGAAATCATGGAATTGGCTTACTAGGAGTCGAACTGTGACCAACCTTTACACACACACTGTGAGTTTGGCTTAGATGATTTATTCAAGAACTTGGATTTTAGTTGCATTGAGTACTTTGAAGGTTCTTTGATTTCATTGGTAGGCAATCTTTGAGGACAATATTATGCATAACTATAGGGACTATTTTCATTGCTTTTATTATTTTTATATTTTTACATGATTGTGTGTGAATGATGTTTGTGAGTGTCGTCACTGTAAGCCCTCAGGAGAATATTACTCGTCCAGTGGGGCCACCTATGCATACGCTAAATGCAATCATGATCCCTACGAAAGTGGCCTAGTTAATTTGTTATTTGTGTTTGTTTATTTAGTTTTTATTTAATCTTTTGCTCGGGATTAGCAAAATCTTAAGTTTGGGGGTGTTTGATAAGTGTGGTTTATACCCACTTATTCATGCATTCTTAGCTTACTATTTTATAGATTTCGTATCATTTAATGTATTTTATAATTTGTTTTATGTTTTATTGATAGGAAGCGTTGGAATATGGATCTTGGAGTAATTTTACATGTTTTGAGACCCTACAGACACATCGGAGGCATCATGACGCCCTTTCAGCATCTCACATACATTATTCTCATGATTTTGGCGCCGCGATGCCACTTTCGGCGTAGTGACGCTGCGACAAAAGCCCTGAAACATCAGAAATTGATATTTTACATACACAATGACTCCAAGACTTTTCTATAAATATAGAGGCTTGTCCAAACCTTAAATGGGAGGCTAATACACAACTCAAGAGTTAAAAACACATATTTTAGAGAGATCCAAAGAGAAAGATTGAAGAGAGACAAGAGGAGACGAAGACGATGACGTCCAAAGATAAATGGATTCGATTCGGGTTTTATCATCTAGTTTCTTTCTTAAAACTCTAATAATTTCTAATATGTTCATGACTTTATTTTCATTGTTTTTATTTTTAGTCATGAACTAAATTTAATATTCTAGAGGATGATGTAGCCATTGCTTGAACCTATGTGTTGTTTGCCAATTTGAGTTTTATAAGGTTCTAAATCAGTTTAGTTATATTCTCTTGCGTTTAATGCTTCTTATTTGTTGGCCACAAATTGAGATGATGAATGTTTAAAATCTATCACTCGGGAGAGAGGGATTTTGAATAGGATCTAGAGAATATAACCTTGGAGATTTGTAGAGTTCACGAGAATCTATAATCCCTTTTAGGTCGTTAATAAAGAATCACAAAACGTAATGAGTTACTGATTACTAGATTTTTATAGGGATTTTAAAGTCGGTAATTAATAATCTTTTCACTATTGCTCATGAGAAGGAGTTGAATACTATAGATTCTTGGCTTATAAACACTTCAACTGAATAAGAATTGATTGGCATAGAAAATACATAGGGGATAGCTAGGTGAAATCAGACTCTAGAATCTCTCTCGTATTGATCTTTTCTAAATTTAACGTTTTAATATCTTGTTTATTTAGTTTTTAATATAAATTTAGTTGCTTTCTAAATAAAATTAGGTTTACTAATTTTAGTACTTGGTGTGAGTTGAATACAATCCATGTGGGTTCGACAATCTTTCACTTATCTTTACTAAAACTTGGCAACGTACACTTGCAGTACGATATAAAATATTGCACCAGTCTGTAGCTATTCTATCATTTTTTTCACGGTGTTTTCCAAATAGTTTACTCGAGAACTGTTGTTGTTAGCCATTTCAGAGTCTGTCAGCTATCTCTTGACTAATCTACCCTGCTCTCTAACCCAACAGACCGTTTTGATGGCTGCATTACAAAGTTTTAGTATGATGCATGTATGCATGCAATGTATGAGATGCATTAAATGCATGGTGTGCTCAAACATCAGCATAACCTTTCCAATTTTATTCCTCCCACACATGTGGCATGTCTCACATTTTCCCTATGTTATTTAACTCATGCACTAACATAGGGTATGTTGTGATATTTTATATCGTACCGCTAGTGTACGGTGTCAGGTTTTAGTAAAGATAAGTGAAAGAGTGTCGAACCCACAAGGATTGTTTTCAACTCACACTAAGTACTATAATTAGTAAACCTAATTTTATTCAGAAAGCAACTAAATTTAGATTAAAAACTAAATAATTAAGAAACAAAACGTTTGATAAAGAGAATCCAAGATAAGAGAGATTCTAGAGTCTGATTTTACCTAGTTATCCCCTATGTATTTTTCATACCAATCAAGTCTTATTCAGTTGTATTGTTTATAAGCCAAAAACCCTAAATTATTCTAACTCCCTCTCCCGAATGCCGAATGAAGATATTATCAATTATAAACTTCGATATCGCTATAAAAATCTAGTAATTAACAATTCATTATGCTATGTGATTCTTTGTTAACGACTTCAAAGGGATTATAGATTCTCCCAAACTCTACAAATCTCATAGGTTATATTCTCTAGATCCTATTCAAAATCTCTCTCTCTCGAGCGATAGATTCTAAACATGCATCATCTCAATTTGTGGCCAACAAACTAGAAGCATTAAAAACAAGAGAATATAAATAAACTGAATTAAAACTTCATGAAACTCAAATTGACAAGCAATACATAAGTTCAACCATTGGCTACATCATCCTCTAGAATAATAGAGTTATTTCATGACCAAATAATAAAACAATGAAAGCATGGTCATGAATCTAATAGAAATCATTAGAGTTAAAGAATGAAACTATAAGATTAAAGCCGAATCGAATCCCTTCGTCTTCTGACGTCACCGCATTCGTCTCATCTTGTCGCTCTTCAATCTTTCTTTTTGGATCTCTCTAAAATATATGTTTTGAACTCTTGGGTTTTGTATTAGCCTCCTCATAGGGTTTTGGACGTGCTTATGTATTTATAGGGAAGTCCTGGAGTCCTTATGCTTGTATAATACTGAATTTTGATGTTTCAGGAAGTGTGCCGCATCGTCATGACGCCAAAAGTGGCGTCGCGATGCCCAACTCACAGGAAATTACTATGGCAGCATTCTGAAGGGTTTGCTGATTTCTGCATTCCAGCCTTTCCCGCGTGCTTCGTTGCGTCCGTAAGGTCCCAAAACACATACAATTGCTCCAAGATCCATGTCCTAATGCTTCCTACTAAAAAACATAAAAAAACTACAGAATACATTAAATGACATGAAACTTAACAAAATAGTAAGCTAATAGAGCGGGAATAAGTGGGTATAAACCTTACTTATCATGGTATATAAATTCGTTCTCTCCTATGCTACAAAAGGTCAACCATGGGTACTTCGATTTTATTCCATTCTAAAAAGATAAAGTCCGCCCATTTATATAATGGCTAAACCTAATATGGGGATTGTGTCATTGTCTAAGAACGAAGAATTGGTTCCTTAGTAATCTTGGTTATTTTGGGATGGGATTAGAAATGTTTAATAACATCCAAATGAGCAAAACAAGGCATACCATTTCTGGATGAAAGCCAGTGTGAGTATCTGACTCATGTTTTGACACTTTTAGATTCTAACAAAATATTTTTAGGCCCAACGAGGTTTGCTTACAAGGTGGCTCATTAGTATTTCGAAGTAGTTGGGCCAATTATCATGAAATGTAAACTTTTCCTAGTTGAAAAGGCCCAACAAGTTTACAACCCACTGTAAAATATCCAAACAACTTTAAATGATTGAGGGGCCAAAACACAAGCATAATGGGGTTTCTATAGGATAACACCTATGGTATTTTTAAGTGAAGGGTTGCCCACAACCGGCTCTCCCCACTCAGGGGTTCAATCGACCAAGTGAGTGCATATTTTTTATACCTAAGGATATAAAAGATTATCCACAACTAGGTCTCCCCACCCAAGGGTTCAATCGACCAAATGAACGCACCTAAATACCTAAGGTACGTGCCAATAAGTGATGGTTATCATCACATACCAATCTACCACCTTGAGTGAAAGCGATTTCTCAATATGCAACGTCATCGGGGTTTAAAAGGGCATGCAAAGGATGAAGATATGGTTATCAGCAATCTTACCATAAATACTACAAGGTATTTTTTCGGGGCTGATTCTCTGTCCCTAATGGAGTGGCCATATGCAGGAGCGAAGTGGGAATTACCGCTATGCCTATGACATAGGAGACCACTATACTATTGGACTCACCGCCCGTAGAGAGTACAAATAGTCCAGCTAGGGGACTAATCAGATAATAAGGGAGTCGCCACCTGGTATGAAACACCATAAATGATTTAAGGCTGCATTACACCCCTCGTAAGGTCTGACCTTAAACTCATTTGGGTTCGAAATGGTCCCTTACAGATGCCAGTATAATATTGACGCTCAAATGAGGTATCCCCACATCTCATAATGTCATATCATACAATTGCGATTTAAAGTAACACACAAGGCACAAACATAAAAGTAACGTTGGAGTTTGTGCTTGGAATGTCAATCTGAATAATTTATTGTACATTGATGAACACTAAAAAATGAAAATTTATTAAAAGAAAAATCAATCATTTTACACTTTTAGTTTCATTAATCCCCTTAATTTAGCATATTAATTAAATTTATGTTTTATATATTTTTATTGTGATTTTTATATTTTATGTAGGTGAAATAATACTTTAGATGCATATCTAGAAAAATGGATTTGACATTTGGATTTTGGAGGCCAGAAATTTAATAGGGCGTTCTAACAGTGCAAATTCGGAAATTCCATCATTGTACAATGTTCGTATTTTGTCCATAATATTTTACTCCGATATCGGATTGAAGTGACTATAGTTCTAGATGAAAGAAGACTCAAAGATCTACAACTTTATTGTTGACAAGAGTTTCTAATTCTGAAATTTTCAAAACCGAAATTGACAAAGAAACCAAAGTGTGATATATGTAAAAGTCATTATCAAATCAAAATAAATAAATTAATTAATTAAATAAATAACAATCACATTGCATGTTTGGTGGAGAAAATGGTGGAGGAAATGATGGAGAAAATGATGGAGAAAGCTTGCAAAATTTCTATAAATATAGATGCTCTGCACCCATTTTCTTCAGTCCGATTCCATAGTTTTCTCTGGAAATTTGTGGAGTTCTAGCTGTTGTGTGTTTTATTTTTTAAAAGCTTTATTGTAATTTTTTTTTATTTCAGTAATAGAATTATGTGTGTTTTTATTCAAATTATGAGTAACTAATTTCTTTTTATTGGGGTAAATTCCATAGTTTTCTCTGGAATTTGTGGAGTTCTAGCTGTTGTGTGTTTTATTTTTTAAAAGCTTTATTGTAATTTTTTTTTATTTCAATAATAGAATTATGTGTGTTTTTATTCAAATTATGAGTAACTAATTTATTTTTATTGGGGTAAAGGTGAAGCTTTTAATATGAAAATGTAGATTAATCTCTTATATTATAATATATAAATTGTAATCTAATGATTAATACTTAATTTAAATCTAGATTAATTATTGACAAACTTTGTTACCGCCTATATGATTTGTTTTATTTATTTGGCATAATTGAGTACCTAATTGGACTTGTTATAGACAAAAGTTATCACTGCCTTTATGGCTTGTTTTATATGTTATAGCATAATTAATTCCTAAAATAAATTAATTGGGTAATAATGACAATTTATATATCATGAAAATTGAGATTTTTAAATTTGAAATATTAAAAGTGAATCCCCTAACCCCCAATATTTTATTTTATTGTTGCAGTTTAATTTAAAATTTTCTAATCACTTTAAACAATTAAATATTTTTATTTTCACTCAAATAATTATTTTATTTCACTAAATCTATTCCATGTAGATCGATCTCGGACTTACCGAGTTATTTTATAACTTCGACACTTTTATACTTGGGAGTAAAGAACCACTTTTTGAGCGTGTCAAGTTTTCGGCGTCGTTGCCGGGGAATATAATTTAGTAGATAGAATAATAATTTAACATCCTTGTATATTTTTCTTTTCTTTTTATTTTTATTTTGTATTTATTTTTTTTGTAATTTTTGTATCTCATTAGATCTAATCACTACGTTTGTATTTTATTTCCTTTTTTTTCTTTTCTTTTATTATTTTATTTTTATTTTTTTGTCCCACTTGTTATTTTTATTATTTATTTTTGTAAGTTCTTGCATTTTTAAATTTTAGCATATAGTCTGCATTTAGGTTGTTGAGACATTGGTCTCGATCATCTAGCTGTATATTAAATAGATAGTCTCCATCACCTTCATCGTCAGTCAAAATGGCCGAGAACCAAAATGAATCCACCCGCCCGAGTTGAAAACCCACTTGATCAGAAAGAAAATGAGTCTCAGCATAACGATCTTAATCATCCTAGGACACTCAGATAATTCATGAATCTCGCTAGGACAAGATCACCATCTTGCATTATTTTTCCCCCAGATGCAGCACGTTTCAATTTTAAGACAGGTGTCATCCAATTTTCACCCACATTCCAAGGTCAAGAATCAGAAAATCCTTATGAACACTTAAGGGAATTTGAAGAGGTATGTAACACATGCACATACCAAAATTGCAGCATGAATATAATTCGATTAAAGTTTTTCCCATTTTCTTTAAAGAATAAAGCTAAAATTTGGTTGCATAACCTTATGTCATGATCCATCAGAACATGGGATGATTTGCAAGAACAGTTTCTAAAAAAAAATTTCTCCCTCACTGGACAAACTCCTTTAAGAGGAGAATCACAACTTTCACACAAGAGTCGGAGGAAACACTTTACCAATATTGGGAGAGGTTTAAAGAGATGTTGAATGTTTGTCCACATCACGGGTTTAAAACATGGAGGCTGATCGCCTACTTCTACGAGGGTTTAACATCCTCAAGGTGGACAAGTAGGAGAAATGATGTGTAATGGTGAGTTTAGGGGTAAAATCCTGAAGATGCGTTAGATTACCTAAAACACATAGCAGAGAATGCACAATAATGAGATACAATTTGCACTTATGAGTCATCTGTAAAACCACAACCATCTAGTAGATGTATGTTTAACCTTAGGGAAGACCATGACCTTTTTGTTAAGTATGCATCTCTAGTTGAAAAACTTGAGCCATTAGAAATGAGGAAGAGTGATCATGTCAAGTCGGTTTAAAAAGTCACGTGTCAAATCTGTAATTCAAATGAACATGTTACATAAGTTTGCCCAACTTTGCCAGCCCTGCAAGAATGTCTTCATGACCAAGTTAGTTCCATAAACACTTTCAATAGACCAAATCCAAACCCATACTCCCAAACCTACAATTCTGGTTGGATAAACCATCCAAACTTCAATTGGAGGAATGATAACCAAGCACAACCATCACAACAACCTCCTCAGGTACACCAGAATTTCCGAAATTCCCAGAATTATGCACCATATATCCCACCACCTAGGAAAACCATTGAGGATACCTTGCATGCATGCATTCGTTGAGAAACAAGAAGCCATCAATAACCAAAATGTGCAAACATTAATTGATCCGAAATAGACTTTTTCCAAAATCACATATGCATTAACCACTAATGAGAAAGGAAAGCTTCTTGTACAACCATAGTCAAATCCCAAAAGTCATCAAAACCCTCACGATGGTAGTTCTGGAAGTCAACATATAGACCATGTCAAATCTGTTATTACTCTTTGCAGTGGTAAGGTAATCCACAGACCTATTCTTGAACCTTGTGAAGCTGAAAATAAATTAGATTCAGATGGTAAGGAAGAAGTTGATTAACCATTACCCGTCGTTGATGATAACAAAACCATTACCCGTCGTTGATGATAACAATTTCTCTCATGCACCTCCATTTCCCCAGGCATTAAAAATAAATAAATTTAACCATTCCCCAGAGATATATGAAATATTCAAACAGGTAAAGGTCAATATTCATTTGTTAGATGTTATCCAACATATACCATCTTATGCCAAATTTCTGAAAGATTTGTGCACCGTTAAAAGGAAACATCAGGTAAGAAATAAAGCTTTTCTAGCTGACCAGGTAAGTTCCATTCTATCAACCAATAATGCATTAAAATACAAAGACCATGGTTGTCCAACTATTTCTTGTTTTATTGGAAATCAAAAAATTGAACATGCTTTGCTTGATCTTAGAGCCAATGTCAATTTACTTCCATTTTCGATTTATCAATAACCTAATATTGGCGAGTTAAAATCAACATCAGCTACTTTTTTACTTGCCGATAGATCAGTCAAGGTACCGAAAGGAATTACAGAATATGTGTTATTGCAAATAGATAAATTAATATATCATGTGGATTTTATTATCTTGGAAACACAACCTGTAGCAGATAGTTATAAGCCAATTCCTATGATACTTGGTCACCCATTTTTAGCAACTGTTAATGCATTAATTAATTGCAGGAATAGAATCATGAGCTTATCCTTTGGCAATATGACGTTGGAGCTTAATATTTTTAACATGTGCAAACAACCATACGATGAGGATAGTGAAGACTAAAGCATAGAAATAATTGAACCAATTCGAAAATTTCGAAGTTTTCAAGACCGAAATTAACGAATAATCCAATATGTTTTGTGTAATTACTAAAGTCATTATCAAAAAATTAAAAAAAATGGAAAATGAAAATTTACAATTGTCAAACTTCCACAAAACATGCTTGCATGTTTGGTGGAGTATTTTGTAGAGTGTCTTGTGGTATGTTTGGTGGAGGATTTTGTGGAGTGTTTGGTGGAGTGTTTGGTGGAGCAATTGGTGGAGAAATTGGTGGAAGCCTTTAGATTTTCCTATAAATACCAAGCCATTTCATTTGTAATTCTCATGCTTTCCTTAGGTTTTTGTAAGGAATTTAAGGATTTCATCTTGTTTGTATTTATTTTCAGTATTTAATTTATGCATTTTTTTTCAGTAATAGTAGTAGTTTATTTTCTTTTATTTACTTTTATGTTTTGTAGTTCATTTTCCGTTGGCGGAAGGGTGAAGCTTTTATTATTTTAGTTTAGATTAATCTCTCTTAATTATAATATGGAAATTATAATTTAACATAAAAGGTTATACCGCCTTAATGGCTGGTTTTATTTAATTGACATAATGTGACACCGCCTATATGACTGGTCTTTATGTGACATATGATTACTGCCTATATGGCTGGTTTATGGACAAATAATGATACAGAATTTATGCTCATTCGGACTTAATTAAAATCTGACTTAATGAGGATACTGCCTATATGGCTGGTTAGTAATATCACTGATAAATTCTATATCATAGTAAGAGAGATTTCTAAATTAGAAATAGTAAAGGTGGATCTCTAACCCTCAGCATTTTATTTTTATTCTAGGGAAATGATGAAACACAATATCCATACACTTAATAATTGATTTTCTTTTTTATGGGCAATTCTTTAGTTTGTTTATTGAGTCGTAAGCTTAATGCTTCTTGTTAATTGGCCATTAATAAGATTGATTTGGTAAACTTAAAATGAACTTGACGAAGGGATTTTAGGTTTCAGCCTTAGATTCAATAGCCCACGATCTTCCTTGAGGATAGATAAGCCTTTAATATATTTCCTTACAGGATAGACATATACCTGTCGGGCGGGGGTAGCCATTTTTGGAACTTGAACTTAATGAATTCAGGTAACTTGGTTAACATAGACATATGATTAATTGGGTAATTTGGGTATTTGCGTCTGACCATCGACAAAGGCTTTTGCATATCTTCGTGTTCCAGGTTAGCAAACTGACTTATTACATATATATAAGAGAATCAATTCATATTTAGGATAATATTGTGTGGAATCACAACCCTAGATCTTTGTGTCTTTTATTTATTTTTCTTAGTATTTTCTTTTGTTTATTTAAGGAAATACACATTCAACCAACCAAAAACAATCATTCTCTTCTCCCTTAATTAGATACTTGTAAATAAATTATATCAATAATTAATAACAACAGTAGGGATTAAGTCATTGTGGGATCGATATTCTTATACTACTTGAACGATACGTGCGCTTGCGTTATATGCGTGTGATTACACCGGTCAAGTTTTTGGCGCTGTTGCCGGGGACTTATTTTTCTTGAGTTATTAATTTTGAAGCTATCTATTTTACTTGTATATAATTTTCTTTATTTTTATTTATAATTTTTATTCCCTTCTTTTATTTTTCAGGCGGTTGACATGGATCTTAGTTGGGTGATAAAGGAATTACGAGTTTTACGAGGTGGAGATATATCCCAAATCAGCGAGCAACAGTCCGATTTTCTGAGGCCTGTTGTCCAGCCTAACAACTATCCTTGGATGTCAGAGTCATTCAACACAATATTTGATCTACAGAACGCAATGGGGAAATGTGAGATATGTGATGGTAACCACCCAAGCATAAACCACTACAACAATTCTGGGTGGCAGAATTTTTAGAATCCTTCAAGGTATGAAGAACCAACATATTTCACTGAACCTTATTATCCATCTTATCCACCTACGATCTTCATCAAGAACCATAACGATATTCACCAGAGGAAAAACAAATGATAAGAGAGATGGTGGACATGCTCAAGAAAAGTAATGAAAAATGGGATGCAATTCTTCAGAATCAAGAGGCAACTATTCAGAGACTGACTGATCAAATGAGACAATTAACAGAAAACCAAAGCTACATACCTCAAGGAGCATTTTCAGATGACACAGATGAAGCCTTCGAGTACCAAACATTTCATGATGACACTTTAGCGGAGGATGAGGCTGAGTAGAATTAGGAATCTGAGGTATCAGTTCAGGAACCCGAACTAGCAAAATCCTGATTTGATTTTTATTATTCAGACTCTGACGAGGATGAAGAAGCAGAGCTGTTTGTGCCAAAAAAAATTGAGGATGAAATTATGTATCCTCAAAATGAAGATCTTGGAGCATGCATTGCACTAATGTTTGAAGAAGTTCTACATGAGCCAGTCACATCAACCTCAGAGGATGAAGACCTAAAATCTAACATCTCTTTACATCCTCAGGGTGATACTTATGGAGCATGCATTTCACAGATGACAGATGAAGAATTTAATGCATAAATCCTAAAATACATCTGTGAAGAAAATGTGGAGCAAGAAGTAGAGCAAATGGAGGAGCAATTTAAAGAACTTGAGCATTCAAGAGAAACATCATTGTTTTGGGGAGTACAAATTACACATATTGTCCAGAAGCTTGATAGAATGGAACTCTCATTCCAAGTCAAGCACCATACGAGACCTCCTGATTTTTTTTTCAGGAACCATTGGAGCAACAAAGATAAAAAAGGTGGCACAAGCACTGAATGTGACAAAATTCTTTTTGCCACTTTACCGTTGGAATAGACCCTTCAAAACCAATGCTCATGGGATTATCTTTAATCGGACGTCCAAAACCACGCTGAAACCTCCATAACAGATGGATTTCAGTCACGTCTGGCTGAAGATGAAAAATTTAGCGCTAGCAGGGAGGCAACCCATGCAATTTATTTTAATGTCAATTTTTTTATTTTGTGTATACATGTTGTAGAGTTTTTAATTTTGTGTGTTATTTTTGTAAGTAAATGCACAAACGGAGCATTTAAGGAGGAATGATGTTTGGCAATCACAAAGATGAGATTTAAGTCATTAGTGATGGCTGAGTTAGGAATGGATTCTTGAGACGCATTCTATTGGATTTATATACCAAAAAAGTGGCGTATTGCGTACACAATTCCATTGCCTTAATAATTGCTTTGATTTATTTTTCTTTTGTTATTTTCTTTTATTTTCTTCGACATGATCCAGACTTTTTGACCTTTCACGATTTTTTTATTGTTTAGCTAACAAGCTTCCTTTGGAAGATATTAATGCTATTATTACTCACCCTTTTCAGGTACTATAAATTCAGCCTGTCATTGCACTTTTGAAGGCATCCAGATTTGAGAGAAAAAATACATAAAAAAAAAGAAATAAAAAAAATGGAAGCCACTTCAAGAAGACGAGTTGAAAACATCTGTGTGTTTTGTGGTACTAGTGTTGGTACTAAACCACAATACATAGAAGCAGCACAGGAATTAGGTCGAGTCTTAGCTGAAAAGAATATGCACTTAGTATACGGCGGAGGCAATCTTGGACTAATGGGGATTGTTTCAAAAGCTGCACATGAAGGAGGCAGTCCAGTTCTAGGAATCATCCCAAAACCCTTGGCGGAGGCGAATCTGATAGGTCCATCAAACGGAGAGGAACTGATCGTACATGGAATGTCTGAGCGACTGGCGGAAATGATTAACCGTGCTGATGCGTTTATTGCTTTGCCAGGTGGCTTGGGCACATTGGAGGAAATTTTTATATTGCTATTTTGGGCGAACTTGAACATACACCAGAAACTGATTGGGCTGTTTAACGTTGAGGGATTTTATGATTTTCTTTGTGTGTTTCTTGATGATACCGGAGAAATGGGTTCGTGACAAAACCTATGAAAGAACTCATATTTACTACCAGAACTACCCCAGATCTAATTGACCAAATCTTAGCCTTTGAACCAAAAATTGACCCTATCCTTTCCAAGATAAAATGGTCTGAGGATGATCGTGGTAAGAAGCGTCGGATAAATCTGGATCTTAACCTTTAATTTCCTTTCTTGATGTAGCATTTCAGCTAACCAGGTATTATCTTCTAAACTCATCTTCTACTATTTCAGACATTGGGGACAATGTCTCATTTAGGTTTAGGGGAGAGGAATAGTTAATAGTATCTTGTTTTTATTTTGTTATTTTTAGTCCAAATTTTTTCGAAAAATTCAAAAAAATTGAAAAATTTAAAAAATATTTTGTGTTTGTGTTTTTAATTTGATTAATCAGATGGAGTTAGTGTGAGATAGCTGTGTAAGGAATTTTCACTCCTGAGACGTATCTCAACCTATTTCGGAACAAGTTAATTTTTGTTTATTTCCTTTTGAATTATTTAATTTGTGAATTCTCCATAAAACTGACTAAAATGGATCTTCATATGCTCAGATGAGAGGTATTATCAACATGCATGATAACATACAGATATGAGAAGTAATTGACGAGTTTGTAATATCCAGTGCTCTAGTTTAATTGGATAAGCATCTAAAAAAAATTGATGGGATAAAAAAAAGAAAAAAAAAAAAAAAAAAAAAAAAAAAGGAAAAAAAGGAAAAAAAAAAAGAAAAAAAAAAAAAACGTCTGAGATCCGAGTTATTAAGTCTGTAAGGGTGTCTGAACACCTAGTTCCCTAAAGCCAACTGGTTTGGGAGTCACTGGCCCAAAGCTCGTTACATGGATCGAAGATGTTGCCAAATATATATATATATATATATATATCTGAAGTCTGAGTAATTAAGTCCGTATGGGTGTCTTAACACCTAGTGCCCTAAAGCCAACTGGTTTGGGAGTCACTGACCCAAAGCTCGCTACATAGATGGAAGATATTGTATATAAATAAATAAAAAATCAAAAAAATTATTTCATTGCTAAAAAAAGAGTGAATTCTGATAAAACTTTAGGACAAAAATATTACTATCTTTTCAACTACACTTGTGACTATTGTGGGCAAAATGAGTTGATTAATATTTTGTTGGCTATGTATATGGAGAATGGTAAAAATAATCAGAGAATTTACTTATTCAGTAATTTAGAAAGAAACAAAATAATTATTGACTTGATAAGAAGTTTCACTTATTTAGTCACTAATTTGTTTATTCACTTTTCTCTTGTCTTTTTGCTTTTGTGTGCATTAGATTGACGTTTGTGGGTATCATCACTGTAAGCCCTCACGAGACTACAACTCGTCCACTAGGGACACATAGGGGTTTAAAGGCTTGTTGTATATGCTAAATGCAACTGTGATCCCTACGAAAGTGACTTAGCTTAATTTTATTTTAAGGATATTTATGTTATTTTATTTTTTTATTTTGCTCGAGGACTAGCAAAATGTTAGGTTTGGGGTGTGATGAGTGGTAATTATATCACTATTTCCCAATCATTTAACATAATATTTTGTATAGTTTCTCGAGTTTTATGAACGTTTTGATGTGTTTTTATTTATTTTGCAGATAAAAATAATATTGGGACTTAATAGAATCAACTCGGGCTAAAACGATAAAATCCAGAGGAAAAAATGTCAAAAACGAAAATTTACTGTACGCGTCACGAAGTGCAGTCATAAATTCCAATTTTGTGCAAGTTTGGTATTTTGACCATAACTTTTTCATCTAATATCGGATTAAGTTGATTCAAGTTGCAGATTAACGAAGACTCAAAGATCTAAAACTTTTAAATTTTAAATATTTTCGAATTCCGACGTTTTCAAGACCGCAATTAACGAATAATCCAAAATATTTTGTTTAATTACTAAAATGATTATAAAAAAATAAAAGAAAAATGGAAAATGACAATTTACAATTGTCAAACTTCCACAAAACATGCTTGCATGTTTGGTGGAGTATTTTGTGGAGTGTCTTGTGGTATGTTTGGTGGAGTGTTTGGTGGAGGATTTTGTGGAGTTTTTGGTGGAGTGTTTGGTGGTGCAATTGGTGGAGAAATTGATGGAAACCTTTAGATTTTCCTATAAATACCAAGACATTTAATTTGTAATTATCATGCTTTCCTTATGTTTTTATAAGTAATTTAAGGATTGCATCTTATTTGTATTTATTTTCAGTATTTAATTTATGCATTTTTATTTTCAGTAATAGTAGTACTTTATTTTCTTTTATTTACTTTTATGTTTTGTAGTTAATTTTCCGCTGGGGGAAGGGTGAAGCTTTTATTATTTTAGTTTAGATTAATCTCCCTTAATTATAATATGGAAATTATAATTTAACATAAAAGGTTATACCGCCTTAATGGCTGGTTTTATTTATTTGACATAATGTGACACCGCCTATATGCTGGTCTTTATGTGACAAATGATTACCGCCTATATGGCTGGTTTATGGACAAATAATGATACCGCCTTTATGGTCGGTCGGACTTAATTAAAATCTGACTTAATGAGGATACCGCCTATATGGCTGGTTGGTAATATCACTGATAAATTCTATATCATAGTAAGGGAGATTTCTAAATTAGAAATAGTAAATGTGGATCCCTAACCCTCAGCATTTTGTTTTTATTCTAGGGAAGTGATGAAACACAATATTTACACACTTAATAATTGATTTTCTTTTTATGGGCAATTCTTTAGTTTGTTTAATGAGTCTTAAGCTTAATGCTTCTTGTTAATTGGTTATTAATAAGATTGATTTTGTAAATTTAAAATGAACTTGACGAAGGGAATTTAGGTTTCAGCCTTAGATTCAATAGCCCACGATCTTCTTGAGAATAGATAACCCTTTAATAGATTTCCTTACATGATAGACATGTACCTGTCACGCGGGGGTAGCCACTTTTGGAACTTGAACTTAATGAATTCAGGTAACTTGGTTAACATAGACATATGATTAATTGAGTTATTTGGGTATTTACGTCTGACCATCGACAGAGGCTTTTGCATATCTTCGTGTTCCAGGTTAGTAAACTGACTTATTACATATATATAAGAGAATCAATTCATCTTTAGGATAATATTGTGTGGAATAAAAACCCTAGATCTTTGTGTCTTTTATTTATTTTTCTTAGTATTTTCTTTTATTTATTTTATTTAAGGAAATACACATTCAACCAACCAAAAGCAATCATTCTCTTCTCCCTTAATTAGATACTTGTAAATAAATAGTATCAATAATTAATAACAACAGTAGGAATTAAGTCCTTGTGGGTTTGATATTTTTATACTACTTGACGATATGTGCGCTTGCGTTATACGCGTGTGATTACACTGGTCACCATGTTTGCCAATTTATCAGAAAATTGGATGGGAAACATATCCCCGACCCATAGAGGGCGTTTAAGCCGTTACTGGACGTAAAATCAGAGGAAGATGTGAGCCACAATCACAACTACCAGTACATATTTTTCAATTTATTTCCTTGATTTCTTTTACTTTAAATTACTATTTTGATTTACTTTAATTTATTATTTTGGCTTCCTTTACTTTTGCCGACAGTATCTAAACTTTTTGACTTTCACGATCTATTGTACTGTTCATCTGACAATTTACATTTTACAAATACTAGTGCATTTATTACTCACCCTTTTTCAGGATCTAAAAATTCAGCTCGTCATTTCACTCTTCGTCACATCCATATAGAAGAGAGCAAAAATGGAGAAAACTTTAAGACGACGAGTTACTAATATATGTGTCTTTTATGGAACTAGCTCTGGAACTAAATCAGAATTTTTTGAGGCTGTATAAGAATTGGGTAGAGTTATGGCGTAAAGAAACATGCAGTTAGTATATGGCGGTGGCAATCATCGATTGATGGGGTGTGTTTTAAAAGTTGTGCAAGAAGGTGGCAGTCAAGTTTTGGGGATCATTCCAAAACCTTTGGCAGACGAAAACCTCATCGGAAAATAAAATGGAGAAGAATGCATTGTCTCAGGTATGTCTGAAAGACTTACTGAAATGATCAATCATGCTGACGCTTTTATTGCTTTACCAGGTGGGCTTGGCACTTTAGAAGAAATATTCACAGTTGCGTCATGGGCCAAATTGAACATTCACCAAAAACCCATTGGACTACTTAATGTTGATGGCTTTTTCAATTTTCTTTTTGTATTTCTTGAGGATGCCAAAAGAAATGGGTTTATTTCAAAACCGGTAAAAGATATCTTCCTAACTGTAAGAAAAACTGATAATTTAATTGACCAACCCTTAGCTTATGAATCAAAAATCGACCCAATTCTTTCCAAGTTGAACTGGCCTAGTAACGATCGTGGCAAGAAGCGTAGAGTGGACTTGAATCTTAATCTGTAATTTTTTCTTTTAAATAGTCATGGATTCAACTGTCAATTCCACACTAACTAGGTGATGTCTTCTAAACTATACTTCTTCTTTTTCAGACATTAGGGACAATGTCTCAAATTGGTTAGGGGGAAGGGATAGTTGACTAGATAATTTTTGTTTTCATGTTGTGTTTTTCTTTCAAAATAAAAAATAATTATTTTCGATTTTATGTTGTTTTTCAAGAAAAAAACTGTTTTCTTTTATGTTGTTTTTGCTTTGTTGTTATTTTGAGTGAAAAAAGTGTTTTGTGTTGATTTTCTTTTGTGTTTTTCAAAAAAAAAACTACACACAAACTAACAATAAATTTTTGACTGACTAAGTGGAATTGTTATTCGGATGTGGCTGTGTAAGGAGTTTTCGCTCCTGAGACGTATCTCAAAATAATTCGTAACAAGTTATTTTTATTTCTTTCCTTTTGAATCATTTAAATTTGTGAATTCTCCATAATGTTGATTAAATTTGATCTTCATATACTCATTTGACATGTATTATCAACATACAAGATAACATATAAACATGGGTTGTAAGTGAAAATTTTGTAATATTCAGTTCTCTAGTTTGTTGGAGGTAGCACCTAAAGACAATGGAATTTGTATTTTTATTCAAAAAAACAAAACTAACCATGTTTTTACTTGGTAACCGGACATCTTGCCTCAACAAGCAGTGATTGTTCACGTAAAACGATAGAGCTTGAGTTAGTTTAATAAAAAAAAGTGTGTGAATAAGTTCGATTTCGTAGCCTCTCTAACTCGAGCAGTTAAGTCCGAAAGGGTTGTTTTAACACTTAGTGCCCTAAGGCCAACTGGTCTGGGAGTCCATGGCTTAAAGCTCGTTACTTGGGTTAAAGAGAAAGCTTAAGGAAATCAGATACTTTTTCTTTTTAATATATAAGATCCGAGTAATTAAGTCTGTAGGGGTGTCTTAACACCTAGTGCCCTAAAGCCAACTGGTTTAGGAGTCACTGGCCCAAAGTTTGTTATAAGGATTGAATATGTATTATTTTTATTAAAAAAGTATTTTTATATTTGTAAATAAACTTTCATTGCCAAAAAGTGTGAACTCTAATGTAATTTTAGGACAAAAATATTACTTCATTTTCAACAAGACCTGTGACTATTGTAGGCACAATGAATTGATTGATACATTGTTCTATGTGTGTATGGAAGACAGGTAAAAATTACAGGAGAATTTACTTGTTTGATAATTTAGAAATAAAGAAAATAATTATTAATTTGGATAAGAATTTATTTTTTAAATTTTTTTCGCTTAAATTACTATGGACTAGTAATAAGCTGGTTATATGGTGTGATGAACACTAAAAAATGCACATTTATTAAAAGAAAAATCAATCGTTTTACACTTGTAGTTTCATTAATCCTCTTAATTTAGCATATTAATTAAATTTATATTTTATATATTTTTATTGTGATTTTTATCATTTATGTAGGTGAAATAATACTTCAGATGCATATTTAGAAAACTGGACTTGACATTTGGATTTTGGAGGCCAAAAATTTAATAGGGCGTTCTAGTAGTGTACAACTTCAAAAATTCCAACCATGTACAGTGTTCGTATTTTGGCCATAACTTTTTTACTCCGATATCAGATTGAAGTGATTCCAGTTCCAGATGAAAGAAGACTCAAAGATCTGCAACTTTACTGTTGACAAGAGTTTCTAATTCTGAAGTTTTAAAGACGAAATTGACAAAGAAGCTAAAGTGTGTTGTATGTAAAATTCATTATCAAATCAAAAAAATAAAAAAAAATAAATTAAATAAATAACAATCACATGTCCACCAAACATGGAGACAATTGTGGAGAAAGCTTGCAAAATTTCTATAAATATAGGTGTTCTACACCGCATTTTCTTAACCAGATTCCATAGTTTTCTCTGTAAATTTGTGGAGTTCTAGCTGTTGTGTGTTTTATTTTTTAAAAGATTTCTTGTAGTTTCTTTTTATTTCACTAATAAAATTATTTGAGTTTTTATTCAAATTATGAGTAGCTAATTTCTTTTTGCTGAGGTAAATGGTGAAGCTTTTAATATGAAAATGTAGATTAATCTCACTTATATTATAATATATAAATTGTAATCTAATGATTAATACTTAATTTAAATCTGGATTAATTATTGACAAATTTTGTTACCGCCTATATAGTTGGTTTTATTTATTTGACATAATTGAGTACCTAACTGGACTTGTTATAGACAAAAGATATCGTCGCCTTTATGACTGGTTTTATATGTTTTGGAATAATTAATTCCTGAAATAAATTAATTGGGTAATAATGACAATTTATATATTATAAAAAGTGAGATTTCTAAATTTGAAATATTAAAAGTGAATCCTCTGACCCCCGATATTTTATTTTATTGTTATAGTTTAATTTAAAATTTTCCAATCACTTCAAACAATTCAATCTTTTTATTTTCACTCAAATTATTATTTTATTTCACTAAATCTATTCTCTGTGGATCAACCTCGGACTTACCGGGTTATTTTAGTACTTTGACACTCTTATACTTGGGAGTAAAGAATCATTTTTTGAGCGTGTCATACATTATATTTTATTCATTTTCATTTTAACCTTGATATTGGTATTGACATTATGCATATTAGATTGACATATAAATATACTGAGAATGACATCTGTAACACCTCGAATTTATTTTATCCGTATTTCTTATTTATTAATTTTGGTGGGTGGAAATTTAGGGACTAAATTGCTAGTTTGCAAAAGTTTGGATTAAAAATTTATCAATGGGAAAGTTGAGGGAGAGAAGTGATAATTGCCTTGTTCGTATAAAAAGAATTGCATTCTTTCCCTTCACATTCTAGCCACCATCGAGAGAAAGAGAGAGTAACAGGCGAGATAGAGAGAGAAAAGAAAGAAAAAGAAGAAAAAGAGAGAGTTTTATCCCGATCCATCCGATCCGGAGCCGATCCCGATCGGGTCTTTTAGGGAAAGTATAGATCTCGACGAGAGGATTATTTTGACGGTGGTTTCATCTTGAGAAACTTCATTTTTTCGTAGAAATTCTGTTAAGGAAGTTTTAATGGTTTTTCTTGATTTCCCGTTGATCCAAAACTCCGAATGATAAACCATCAGCGGCATTGGAACCGGGAGGGGGAGACGAAGATTCGACCGCCGAAAAATCTGGATTTCGATCGGCACGTGGCACTCACGTGTGCCTTGCACAGTGGCGCGTGAGGACTACGCGCGGCCTGGATGAGCGGCGCGTGTCTCACACGCGCCGTACAGAATGTGGTCGCCGACTTCCCGAGTCTTCCTCCGTGATTTCCCGACCATTCCGAGTAGTAACGGACCTCCGAATCTTAATTTTCCTATAATTTGTCGTTATGTTCGGTTTATGTATGTTATGTGTTTCGAAATGTAAATAACTTTAAAGTATGATTAGTTTACATGCTTAGACCATATAAATGATTGTCTTGTGGTTGGAAGTGAAGGACAAATTTAATCGGAGAATATGGTCGAATAAGATTGTGTGTGGGAAATTATTGTGAGCCCGAGATTTTGGATAGTGGTGTTGGATTTAAATTGTGGATTTGTATGTAGTGAATCGAATATGGATGTAAGTTTGTTGATTATGGATTGTGTAATGGAAGTTCGTATTATAGACGGAAGTTTGTCGAAATTTCGTTAGGATTTCGAGAGCGACCAAGTCACGTTTCTTGCATATTCTTTCATCTATTCTAGTTAGGATTATGTTCCTTATCGTAAATTTTTTTGTCTCTTTAGGTGATCGTGATACCGTAAGCGGGGACGATCCTGCTGCATAGTTTCTTTCTCTGTAGTCAGCTCGCCAGGTGCGTGGATAAACTTACATTGATGTTTTCCAAAGTATATAGTATGTATGTTTTCTTAAATGAATTTTCAAGGCAATGCATAAAATGATTTAGTTTTTAGAAAGTTTATATTTTACTATAAAGTGTGGATCGAATATTGATTACGTTGAAATTCATGAGTTTGTGATATAAGAGAAATTTGCATGATTTTGAGATATATGAGCATGTATTTTAGAAATGATTTTTATGTTAAGATGCTCCGTGTACTTATACGTACCAGGTTATATGCCGTGAGACGAGGTCTCATGTTGCCAGTTTTGCTCCGGATGCCAGTTATTTCTGTGGGGATGCCCCTTATTGCCAGCTTTGTCGTATTGTCACGAGTGTGCATATAGATGAATGAACAACTTTATTTTTACAGTGTATTCTTGAGGAGAATGAGATTTATGAGAAATGAGATTTATGATTTCTAGTAAATGTTTGATATATCGATTTACAGCTTTATGTATTTATTTATATTATGAAAGACTTATTCGATCCACATTGTTACTTGTTTATCCACGGCACTAAACTTTGATCCATTGCACTAAGCGTGAGCTTACCCCTTTCTTTAATTTTACTGGTTAAACAGACTAGTAGATCACTCCTTTTATCATTTGCTGTTTCTTCATAAATTTCCTGTCAGTAGAGAAAGGTTGTGCCAACAATAGAGTGTCGTTTGTTATATTTTTTTGAGATTAAGGTTTTACACATCTTCCTCGTGTGGATTATTATTTGGTTATAGGCATTGAGCCTACTTTTGATACATTTAGTATTTACGTTTCATTATGAATATTCTTTTGAGTTGGATCATAGAGATCATATCTATATGATGACATTATTCAGTTTAGATTTTTCTATTGTATTTGGAGGATTAGTCCATTTTATAGGGGAAACTCTATCCGTTTCAAGTCTCCATATCACCCATACCCTACCTAAGAGGACGAGTGTGACATTTAATGGTATCAGAGCCCTAGGTTCATAGATTTTGTAGATTTTTATTCTACTCGATTAGTTATTCTATGTCTATTAGTAGTTAATATATTCCATGTATTTTTAGATGCCTCCGCATTCTAGAGTTCGAGGTACAGGTCGAGTCCGTATGCGTAGGATATTAGATGTTGGCCAACCTTCTAGGGAACCTCCAGTTGATGAGGAGGTTAATTCTTATGTCGGTGAACCTTTTGAAGGGAACCCTATTCCTCTTTAGTTGGGCATAGCATCTTATGCGGAAGAAAATGCAGGACCCGTGTATGTTGGAATGAAGCAGGTGAGAGGAAACTCTTAGGTCCTCAGATTGTTCAGATTACTGTTGATAAGGTAGAAGTGATCAGATCAAAGTTGAAGACATCTCAAGATAAACAAAAGAGTTACGCAGGTCTAAAAAGGAAGGACATCGAGTACCAGGTGGGAGATAAGGTATTTTTGAAGGTTTCTACTTGGAAGAGTGTCATGAGATTTGGCAAGAAAGGGAAGTTGAGTCCTCGGTTTATTGGTGAAGGGGTTTTATGGTGGAAATCCGGTAACGCAGCGGAATAGTGAAAATCAAAATATTCCGATTTCAAAACTTTTTTTCGGATTAATTAAATAAACTTATTTATTTAATTATCCAATTATCAAATTATGAAATATTACACAACAAATCATATTTTTGTGTAATTACTGAATTACCCCTAAACATTGCATTTTGTTCATTTTAATCCGAAATTGTTCGAAACGATTTTGGATTATTCTAAATCATTACTAATATGAATTTAACATGTCCTACATATCAAATTTCAATTTGCAACGAAAAACCAAATTTCTACACTAAGGCCGTGAAACTGAACAAAGGGGAAATTGTGCATTTTACACTTTCAATATTCAAAACACATCAAGATGAAATCCAATTAACATAAGATTTTATATGTATCATATACTTATCCAAATACACAACATAAATGAAAATCCCCAAATTTGGAAGTGGTCTTAAACCCTAATTTTTCAATTTCATCAAATTGGACAAATTAGACCAAATTGGTTAAATCCAATACTTCAATCATGTTTCTTCCATTACAATCAAGCATCACCACAATGAAACAACTATAGAACAAGTTTAGGTCATTTAAGAGTGGGTCAATAACTCTAGATTGGCAACAAGTTTCTCAAACTATCAAAAGTATGCTTATTAACATATCAGAAGCATTATTTGAACTTAATACATGCATATCCCTATTCTCAAACATCCATCAAACAAAAACACAAAGAATAAAGAATAGAAATACATGAGAACATCACAAGATGAAGCCATTAACAAGAGGAACATTTTTTCTCTCTAATGGCTAGTTGGAAATACTCACTTAAATCCAAACTTTCTATGATTTTCTTCTTCTTTTTCTCAAGGTTCCTTTGCTTTCTTTCATTGGAGTTTTTAGGTGAGTGTTTGACTTACAAACCCTAAATGAAAACAAAACAATGTATACCAAAAACTTTATGCCTTGGCCGAATTTGGTAGCTTGTAAAATATCATGATATTTTTCAATTTTTGTTTCATTTAATGCTTTTTATCAACTTGTATTTTTAATCATCAAACCATTTAATGAATTAAAGTAAGTCAAAAAAAGCAACTAAGTCATTTAATAAAATATCATAACCTTAAAATATCTATACTTTAATTAATTTAATCATTTAACAATAATTAATTAATTAATTAAATATAATATATTAAATATATGTATTTATTTACATTAAATATTAAATACATATACATATTTATGATATTAGTCAAATATCTCAATTTGACAATTAATTAATGTGTATTTGAATTAATCTATCATTAAATGCAAATACACAAAAATTAAGGAAATGACTATCGGGTCCCTACACATGTATTTTTCGTTTAACCTTTAAACGACTTTATAAATAATCAATATAATTTATAAATGTTGCCCTAGTACTCTACGAGTATATTTCATTAGTGAGACTCTCTATATTCTGGCATATCCGTCACGAAATCCAATTTTGTGTCCATAATTTATCCACCCGTAAATTATGACGATCACGAATAAACTCGCTAAATCATACAGGTCGAGGTCATGGAAAATGTATAATTCCTCCGTCACAGGTATCCGGATATATCCCAGAGATATAGATGTAAATGTCAAATCTCTATAGGGATTATCACGTCGACGCCTCTATTAGCAATCTCAAAAAGAACATTTAGAACTGGCTTCTAAATTGTACCACAGGCCCATGGTTTTTATCTGATTGCTAATCATATGGACTACCTATGCTCTTATACACAGAACTGACGGATCCTATCTCGATACACACAGGACACCCTGAGGATCTATCCACACCCAACGAACAGGCGGAGGTCTGATCTAAATAGATCGGTGACGTGACTGCCATCTAAGTGTGGAAGATGTCTCATGTGCCCACAGTGGTATCTCAAGTCGAAGAATCACAAGTGCTACTCAACCCGATAAGATTCTTATTGACGTTGGTGTACCATCCATTAAGAATCTTCGGTGAGTCGTTCAGTGTTTATCCGCTATAAACACCTACACGTCTATACTAGTCTCAAGACTTATGGTTCATTGAGAAACCATTGGAATCATATATTCCAGTATACGAAATGTACCGGTCTCAACGGGTTTACTATTCTGACCAAGTAGTGTAAACCTTGACCAGGAACTGTCTGAGAATGACAACGTCATGATACAACTCAATGTCAGTTGCGACGCTTTTGCAATAGCATCATGACTAGTCATTCCTAGGTCATTACGTCTTTACCATATTAAAAGATATATTATATTATAGAAACTGCATATATATTATTCATAATAATAACGTTTTACAGAAGTATTCATAAAGAAATACAACCGAGAATTGGCGCTCTGAGCACCAACCCCAAAAAAAAACTCTCACTTGCTCTAGTGCCAATAACGATTGTATCTAATACCCATCGACTCCATGTGTTTATCAAAAAACTTGGAGGTATGGCCTTCGTCAGCAGGTCTGCTACATTATCTTCACTCGGTACCTTGCACACGACAATGTCCCCTCGCGACACAATCTCTCGAATGATGTGGTACTTTCGTTCCACATGCTTCGACTTCTGATGTGCCCTCGGTTCCTTTGCTTGCGCAATGGCTCCAGTATTATCAGAGTATAACGGAATTGCATTCTCGATACTTGGGACAACTCCCAATTTTGTGATAAAGTTCTTTATCCACACAGCCTGCTTTGCAGCTTCAGAAGCTGCAATGTATTCCGCCTCAGTGGTGGAATCTGTTGTCGATCCCTGTTTGGAACTCTTCCAACAAACTGCACCTCCGTTAAGGGTAAATACGAATCCAGATGTAGACTTTTATCATCGGGATCCGATTGGAAATCGGAATCCGTATACTTGTTAACTTGCAGTTCGTTTCCTCCATAAATTATTAACTTATCCTTAGTACCTTTAAGATACTTCAGGATATATTTAATGGCCATCCAATGGTCATTACCTGGATTGGACTGATATCGACTAGTTACGCTAACAGCGAAACTGATATCAGGCCTTGTACATAACATGGCATACATTATGCTACCCAAACACGAAGCATAAGGTTGGTTAGACATTCTAACCTTCTCATCTTCTGTTTGTGGACTCATCTTCTTTGAAAGATGAATCCCATGTCTGAACGGTATGTTTGTTGTCTTACAGTTACCAAAATTATACCGTTCCAAGATCTTATCTATGTACGTTGATTGGGATAACCCAATCAGCTTCCTTTGTCTATCTCTATAGAGTTTTATCCCTAAAACATATGAAGCTTCTCTCAGGTCCTTCATCGAGAAATTCTTACAGAGGTACGCTTTGACGCTTTGTAACATACCTAAATCATTCTCAATGATTAGGATGTCATCAACATATAGGACTAAAAATACGACCATGCTCCCACTGACCTTCTGATACACACAGGATTCTTCCGAATTCTTGAGAAAACCAGACGATATAATAATCTCATCGAATCAAAGATTCCAACTTCGTGAAGCTTGTTTAAGTCCATAAATGGACTTCTTAAGCTTACACATCATACCCGAGTTTTTGCTGGACGCAAAACCTTCCGGTTGTTCCATATAGATTTCTTCATCAAGAAATTCATTTAGAAAAGCCATTTTGACATCCATTTGCCAAATCTCGTAGTCATGATATGCAGCTATAGAAAGCAAAATCCGAATAAACTTAAGCATTGCTACTGGTGAAAAAGTTTCATCGTAGTCGATGCCAGGTCGCTGCGTGTAACCTTTTGCTACCAGTTGGGCCTTGTAAGTTTCAACCTTACCGTCAGGCCCCCGCTTCCTCTTGTAAACCCATTTATAACCGATAGGAACAATTCCTTCGGAAAGCGGAACCAAGTCACAAACTTGATTCTCATGCATTGAGTCTATCTCGGATTTCATGGCACTTTGCCATTTCACGGAGTCGATGTCCAACATCGATTCTCTATAGGTGAAATGATCAGTCTCTTCTACTAAGAGAACATCTAGACTCTTTTCTTGTATCAAATACAAGCGTTCATGAGGTCTCGATACCCTTTCTGACCTACGGAGTGGGTGTGTTGAAGGTCCTTCATCTACTTGAACTTCAGGTTCCTCCGTTGGTTCGTTGTTTTCAGGTTGAACTTCATCGAGGAGAAAACTTATCTTTCTGAGTCACCCTGACATAGGCAGGACAACCCCAAACCTTAATGTAACTAAGATTTGGTCTTCTACCGAACCATATCTCATACGGAGTCGTAGGAACAGCTTTTGAAGGAATCTTATTCAAAAGATGTGCAGCTGTTAAAAGAAAGTAGCCTCATAAGTAATAGGGCAAATCTGTGAAACTCAACATTGATCGGACCATATCCAATAAAGTTTGATTTCTGCTCTCAGACACTCCATTGTGCTATGGAGTACCTGAAGGTGTATATTGAGCGAGAATCTCATTCTCCTTCATATAATCCATGAACTCACCACTCATATATTCACCGCCTCGATCAGATCGAAGACATTTAATATATTGACCAGTTTGTTTTTCTACTTCATTTCGGAACTCTTTGAACTTTTCAAAGGTTTCCGATTTATGTCGCATCAAATAGACATAACCGTACTGTGACAGATCATCGGTAAAGGTAACGAAGTATGAATAACCACTGTGAGCAGTCTGACGTAGTGGACCACATACATCAGAATGTACGAGTTCTAGTAAGTTAGTGGCGCGGTGTCCAACACTAGAAAATGGGGCTTTGGTCATCTTACCCTGAATACACGATTCACAAGTTGGATAGGATTCTCATGTGATCCTAGCTGCACCTGGTTCGGTCCAGACAATAATTGATCCAATCCATGTATCAGTTGGACCAATTACAAGACACAGAGCTCGGAAGATCAATGACGCTATGGCAAGCCTGGCCCAACGCCATGTAGCTGAATTGAACAAGCACGTTCGCGACCTATTTGACTTCAAGGAATATGGTTCAAGAGTTATACACTTGACCCAAGTCATCGAGGAGCAGCGTGGATCGTTCTCAGTTATTTAGGCTTATTTATTATTTATTTGCATGTATGGAACCAACGTGGATGACCGTTTTTATTTATTATTTGGGTTAGTTTATTTTATTTATTTATGGGTTTAAAGGGGCTAGAAATTAGGAATTATGGGCTTTTAGTGGGTAATGGGTAGTTTAGGGCTATTTTAGTCTTTTTGGCTCTCTTAGGGTTTGAGCATGTCATTATTTAAACTCAAAAACAACTTTTAATGAAGGACCCAATTTTTAGTGCGTGAATAGTGATTTTTCTTGAGATTAAGAAAATTTTATCATCGTTCAGTGATTGAACAAAGACTTATCAAAGGGTTGACATCCTTTGTGGCGTCCATTTTGCTGTCAAAATTCATCTGAGGTTATCTCCAAGGGTTTTCAATGACAGATTCTTGGGGTGTCTACGGGATCTTGGATCAGATTTTGTCTTTTCGTATCTGGTTTCGTATCAGATTCAATGGTGAGATCTGGTATCAAACCATTCTTAACCAAATGGGTAAGGCGTTTAACGCCTATATGACCTAGTCGTATATGCCAAAGTTCAGTATTATTAGTTACAGGCAAACTACGTTTACTAACTCTAGTGTTTAAAATATCTTTTGAAGTTTGCAATGTATAATGACCATGCTTATTTGGACAACAAATGATCTGAATATTAAATTTATCATACAAATACAAAGAACAGTTCTTAATATTAATACGAAAGCCTTCTGTATCCAAAACAAAAAAAGTGATATAATATTAGTTACACATCCAGGTACAAAATAACAATCATTTAACAAAAGTGTCCCTTTCAGTAAAGGGATCTCGCATACTCTCACTACAACTGCATCAAGTGAGTCTCCACTCCCGAATCGCAACTGCATCTCTCCAGGCTTCAGTTTCCTACTTTCCTTCAGTACCTGCAACGAATTGCAAATGTGAATGAGACAAGCAGAATCTAAAATCCAGGTGGATGTAACGGCTTCACAAGCCAAAAATATATCAATAACTGGAAAAATAAATGTACCTGATGTCGATGCTCTCTCTCTCCTCGGCTGGGCAATGTAGTCAGGACAGTTCCTTTTCCAGTGCCCGACTTTGCTGCAGTGATGGCACTTGTCTTCAGAAGCCCTCTTGGGCTTTGCTATCTTTTCATGTGGTTGAGGACCGAAACCCTTCTTCTTCTTCCCTTTCTTATTAGGTCTAGGAAGAAGCATATAAAGAAGTAGGTCTCGGAGGGCAAGTCGGTACTCCCTTCTTGAGGTCTTATTCCATCGTGAGCAACATCTTATGTAGCTCTTGGTAGGTACAGACAATCCCGTTCATGTTGAAGTAGATCACAAACTGGCGATAAGAAGCTGGGAGCGAACCAAGAATGACACTCCTACCGAGAATGTCATTCAGAATGAGATTATGTTGCCTCAATTGATCGATCAAATCGATCATCTGAAGAACATGTGGGCTAACAGCTTGCCCCTCATCCAACCGTGCATGGAACAATTCCATTGCGACCTTATGAACAACAACTTGTTCTTGGTTCTTAAACGATTGTCTTAATCGAGTCATCATACTATACGCATCTGACATGCCATTGTATTGTTTCTTGAGCCCCGGTGAAAGCGAACTTAAGATGTATGATTTAACTTTTAAATCATCATCCTTCCAAGCTTGGAAGACTTCGCGTTCTTCCGGTGTAGCATCCTCTGCCACAACAAGGGGTAGTGGACCCTCAATAACATATTCCAACTTCTCGGAGTCGAGGACAATCCTCAAATCCAATTCCCAATTGGCAAAGTTATCAGTGCTTTTGAGTTTGTTCGCATCAAGCATACGCGCAAACTGATTAGTGGATGGTGCCGCCATCGCAAATCTATCATATAGATCACGAAAAACGGTTAGCAGAAATTAAGCAGTTTCATATAATATCAAAAGCATAAACTAGATCATGGATTTTTAATCTAAAAATGCCCCTCCCACTAAACCATGCAATACTTTAATCCCCAAACAGAATACAAAGATTTAATAATTAAATTAAATACTAATAGTGAAAAGTGGATCCCGTGAATATATTTCAGCTCACAGCAGAGGCACAGTCTCGCCTACGTATATTCATCAGGTAGACAACTCATTTGTCAATCACTCACTAGTGACTCCTGGGTTTCCGGTCCTGGTCGTTT
>SKCR01014423.1:0-36101 GCA_019454045.1 Zanthoxylum bungeanum
ACCCTTTGTCCAGAACATCTATCACGATTAGTATATTTAAATAGATTCAAAAAAAAGTTCACCTCTGTTTTCTTTAGCTTCCTCCTTGGGTATTGAACTAGGATTGAAAATTATGCGGCCTGCAGGTTGGACATTGTGGTGGAGGGCAGCAGTGACATTTGATTGCAAGCTAGAAGACGAGTAGTCAGCTTGTGCTTGGATGGTTGGAGAAACAAATGTAGGACTCTGACTTGGATTACCTGATCCTAAAGAAATAATGTCTAGTCAAGCATCAAAATAGATCGAATTCATCTCGAAGCATGTATACATATATACACAATATCATGGTGTTCAAACTTCTCTCTTCTGTTCTTGAAATTTGTTAATACCTAAATCATAACTTTATAAATTGTTCTGTAAAAAGGATATAGAATATTTGCGCTCTGGCAGCAGACGTAAAGATCTAGGATTTAGAATACGGGCCCATTCAAACTAAATACTGAAATGGTATATCAGATGTTTCAGTACTTCTCTACAAAGGCAAGGACTATCTTTCTCTATTTGAAATTTTACTTTTTCATTAGCCTAATCTCCTCTATTTATATTTAAAGAAGTCTTCTTTTTTTTTGGTTGGGCATTTTAACTTAAAATTTTTACTTAAATTTTTGACAAAAAATTTTAGCCGTTGATCTCATGTAATCCAATAGTAGATATTCAAAGTCATAATAGTATTTAATGATGCTAATTCATTCACTCTTGAATTGGATGAGATCAACGGCAAAAATTTTGAGGCAAAAACTTGAGTTAAAAGAGCATCACCCTTCATTTTTACATAAACCACAGTATTCCTATGTGCTCCCTGTCGACAGAATAATGTTTATGAAAATACATTGGAAATCTAAATTATTAGCAACCATAATTACTAAACTAAAAATGTGCAGTTAAAAACTATTAAGTCAAAATATAGGTAGCTCCTCTGCAGTTAAAAAGAAAAGAGATTTCTCACTCTAAAGGCATAAGTAAATATCTGATGCATGTGCCATAATATTACTTCGTCTTCCATGGGGGTCAATTTGTAATGAATGTCCATACTTTAAATAGAAGCATAAATTAAAAAAGGACAATTTCTGGACTTAATATAAAGCAAGAAATAATTGAGGGAAAGATGAAAAAGGAGACGATTATAGCCACATACGTTCTTTTAGCCTCATGTAAGCGACTTTTGCTGCACTCATCTCTGCTAGCTTCTTGGTTTTTGATTCTTTACCAGAAAAAGCTTCTCCTTCTACCTCAACAGTTGAAACAAAAGTTGGTACATGAGATTCACCAGATTGCTTCGTATTATAAACTGGCAATGTATAACTTTCTTTCTGAGCCAATTCTTGTAAAAGATTCTTGTAAAGAATAGAATCATCCTGGAAAAATATGTTTATCAGCAAAATATGTGAACATTAAAGAGGAGAGATCATTAGTAATAAATAAATTCATAAATCATTCATAAACAGTTAATTAGTAGACTAGCCTGTTGAATATCAAGTGACAATGACATTAACGCTACTTTAGCTGCTTCATGCTCAGCTTCCTTTAATGTAGGAAAAAACTGCTGACTCTCATAAGTTTGTCCATCAATCGTGACCTTACACTTGAAAAGACTAGCATGAGGAGGACCTTTCCTCTCACATGAATACATAGGAAGAGCGAGGTTTTTCTTTTGAGCATAGTTCTGCAGCTGGCTTTTGTACAGGTGTTGCATATCTATAATTCAGAAAGAAAATAAAAGGCCTAATATATAAAAAACCCATGTACTTGTACGGAAAAGCCTAATGGCCCCCTGACCTTTCAAAATAACCAATTACACACATAAAGTTGTTTATTCTGATAATTAATCACCCTTGGTTGCTGATGTGGACAAATGTGTGTAATAACAATCTAAGAGGTGCGTGAATGGGAAAAAAATAGCTTGTTTTAATTAAAAAACGAACAAAAACATAAAACCATTAGATATTTGATAAACCCTTTGTAACACTCCAATATTCAGTGGGGTGAAGGACACATCAGTCACTAATATCATCTTTCTTCATCTTCATTTACTGTCACTCATTTCATTTTCTCTTTCGTCAAAACCATTCAACCAGAAAGCTCAAATTTATCTATTTCATTGAAGAAGAAGAAAGGTTAATGCATGCTCATAGACTATATATGGCAACAAGTAGCAATCACATCAAGCAACCACAAGCACATGAGCAGATAGCTGAATCTTAAAAACCCATCTCAAACGCAAGCCTATTATGCCTATAATCAATTAATCAACATCGGCAATACCAATATCACCCGTCTAAAGATTACGCCCTCATTCACCTGCTTGGAGTCCCTATCTCACCGGACCCAACCCATTTTCTGAATAAGCATAATGCTTATTATTCCCATGGAATTGAACATCAATAGAATCCAATGTACCGATGCGGCACAGAGGAGCGTGCAACCCCAGTTAATCGAGTTTTCTAAGCAAGATTGAATATTTTTTAAAATTTATTTGATTGAATTTTCTGTGTTTTATGCTTTTTTTTTTTTAATTTCTGATTTCTATTTAACCAAGTATTTTGAAGAAATTGGTATTGTTAAATTCGATTACTTGCTCTAGGATTGCTAAATTTGAGAAAGATTTTGGGGTCGATGGCTGTCTACTTCATTCCAGTCCATTACATGTTAGAAATCTAGGCTTTGGGATTTCTTATTTAAGGTTTTTTACTTACAAGTGAGGGTACATTCCATTCCAGTCCATTGTATGTTAGAAATCTAGGTTTTTGTGTTATATATATATATATTTGTTTAGGTGTGGAGGATGTGAAGGAGTTGCAGACCACGACACTTGATTTTGGTTGCAAAGGAAGAGGAGCAGCATTAGAAGGAGGAATAGAAGATGACGACGACACTTGACTTTTTTTTAAAATAATGGCCACGTGTCGACATTACATTGGATATTCTGAGTGACTTGTACACATCAGTGCGGGTGTACTTCACTTCCATCGATCAGTTTACAAATGGTTCACACAAGGGTTACTAATTACCAGAATCAGCAAGTTAGGTGTTTAATGGGTCATTTGGAAAGATCAAGGGGCCATTAGGCCTTTCGTTACAAGTACAGGGGGAATTCATGTATTAGGCCAAAATAAAAATTATAAGTCACATGATAAACGATAGAGATTCTTTCATTTCCTTATTTATTGCCTAGATAAAAACCAGTAATCACATGTTCAGATGCAAGGAGAATACGATGTCATTTCTATGAAAACCAGTTAGCATAGCACTGGTGGCTGAGTCGCTTGGGGGTGGAAAAAACACGACCTTACCCTGCCCCACTCCTTGACAGTGTACCATCCATCCCCATCCCCACCCCACACTCAAATTAGGACTGCTATCTTTAGTAATTGGTGCCACAGTAGGACAGGAGTGCACACCCTTGATCTGTGTCCCACCAGTAAAATATTTCTACTAAGTAGCAGAAAACCCCCAAAAATCATCAATGCTATCATCAAGCTAAATGCCCAAGCAATGTACTTAATAGAAAAATATATCTAAGAAATTGAATGAAAAATAAGCACCATTTAAGCTAAATCATACCTTCAAACCAGAATAAATCAACGTTACAGGAGATGAGAGCATGATCAGGATAAGCTTAATAGAGGTAAAGAAATATTAAGTATTCTCTAGACCTTACACCATTACGCGGATGAAAGAAGAAGAAGAAAACGACATAGAAAAAGAGAGAGTGAGTGAGAAAGGAGAAAGATGAGATTAGCCACTTAGAGAAGGGGGGACAGAGAGAAAACAAATGGGATAAAAACACTGACTCAGTTTATGTGTTACTTTGGGAAGGAAATAAAAACATACTTTAAGGTCTTTATTATGACAAAAATTACCAGGGAGCAGAGCTGGCAAGAAAGAAAAAACTGTCTGTACTCTGTACCACAAGTGCTCCCCATTAATTATTTGATAGACAAAATGCTTGCCCCAATAGGCTAGGTGTTTCAACTGAACAGCCACTGAATATAAAGCAGTGCAAACACAGAAATTCCAAGTTTCATTATATATGGTTCCTGACAACATTCTTTTACTTCTTTTTCTCCCTAAAGGCTCAATGTAAGATCTTCAAATAAGATAGAATTTGAAGAACTGAAAGATTAACATTTCTCTCACTTGATATCACATTCAGCATTAACTTGGAACCCCATTACATTATAAGTTGTTATTAATATTCTTTCAAAAATGGAACATATATGGTCCACCCAAATTTCTTATTGGAAATGATTAGCTGTCCGTATATTTTATTTTATTGGCCTGATAGCAACCCAATTTCCTTCTCAACCATGTGAGCCAGGTTCAAACCCAAACCTCTTGTACCACCTAAAGAAGTTTTACCAGTTAAGCTAACTAGCACCACAGTTGTCGGTATATTATTTAATATTCCCTTTCAAAATTACCATACATAGCATCAATAAATTTCAGGCACGGCATTGCTCATCCAAATTTACATATATCCGACAATTTTCTACTGACAACGATTTTGTAGATAAAATACAAACAGATAGGTGGGCAGGAACAACAACAATCAAAATACACCAAATTTAACTTTGATTAAAAGAATAACAATGAAAACACATAACAGTCCAACTTCAATTGAAGTTGTCAATTACAAGTTAGAACTTCACAAGGAGAACAAAAGATGAGAAGCATGAATCATACTTTTTAGAAAAAACAAATAATAGCATAAATCAAGTAGAACTACGTTCAAGAATTAATGACATATGCTTTGTCTTTTGCATCCTCTTTCATATCCATCTTTTAATAGCACTGTAACATAAAAATTGGTATACAAAATGCAGCAAAATATGCATGACAAAATCAATACAGCAAACAATCTAAATGAAGAAATTAAGAAAAATAAAAGAAACGAAAGCTAAAATTCATTATCTGACCTCTTGATCTGTAAACATCATTGACAGTTGAGATGGTTGCATTGACCTGAGTAGTTTGATCAGTTTCTTGTGCATCTACTTGCACTGCACCTCCACTCGAAGAACCTACAAAAAATTATTATAACCCAATCTAAAGACAAAGTAAAGTTCTCCACAGAAACATGGTAATTTCGAAACCCCACTTCATACCAATCATATTTCATTCGTCTTCCACCCAGTATTTACTGAAATTATAAGTATCCTATACAGAAAATTGACGCATAAGAAACCCAGTTAAGGATAAATGCAACATGGTATAGCTACCCAAATGTTTTGCTATATAGCACAAGGGCTAGCGTGTTTGATAAACACACGCTTATTTTTACTTCAAACTAAAATCTTACCAACAATCACTCGTTCATACTTGACAGCAAGTGATTTTATCAGTCCCCTAGTCTAGAACAAACCCAATAAATAAGTAATTTGTTCAATTAGCTACAATCATGCAAAAATAAATAGAATCAAGAAATGCGAATAACAAAATTAAAGAAGAAAAATTGTTTAATTTTATAAATTGGTATCATTAAAAGTACCGTTAGAAGAGGATGAAGGCCGAGGGAGAGGAGATGAGAAATGTTCGAAAGCGACTCTTGCGGCGTCGTTTTGGGCCTCTTTGGAAGATTTGCAAAGATTGTGAGAGGTGAAAGATTGGTCGTTAACGGTAACGGTTGATTGAAAGCGAGGGTTGTGATCAAGGCCTTGTTTGTCAGTTTGGTACACCGGCAAGTTCCATAAATTCTGGTGACAAAGCTCTTGTAGCTTTGATTTGTACATTTTTGTTTACAAAACGCAAAGAAGAGAGAAATGGAAATTAATTTAATTATCAAATATCAAGGGAAGAAGTACAGACAGTTACTTAGGTTCCCCCAAGTTAAAATTATTTAGAAGTTAGAACTGGAACGACGCCATTTTTTTTTTTTTGACGTCCATTCGTTTAAAAAAAGACAACATTTTTTGGTTTTTTTTTTTAAATAAATAAAAAAAAAAAACTTTAAATTAACATGAGAATTTTTACCCAAGTACTCTAACTCGAACTTTCAATCTCGAGCATCAAACTACATATACTCATAAGTTGTAATATATATTAATTAATAATCTAATTAATGGAAAATGACAATTCAACCTCAATATTTAAAGAAAATAACATAAATATGTTTTTTTTTTAATATTAGAGGATTTTATGTCGTTTTTCTTAATTATTGGGTCTTCCATTCTTTTTCTTATAATTAACTTATTTTTCGTATTATAAAAATTAAAATTTTAAAAAGTTATGCAATTAGAGCTTGAACATTTTACTCTAAATCCTCTAATGTAATTAGTAATTATTTTGATTACTCTAAAGTTATTCAATTAGTAATTATTTTACTCTAAATCCTTATAATTAACTTCTTTTTAGTAATTACATTTTACTCAAAATAAAAACTCTGTTTCATAAATTTCATTAAAAATGGATTAAATGGTCGGGAGTCTATGGATTAATTAGTAATTACTTTGATTCTCATTAAGGATTTTCACATTCCCACTCTAATGTAAGCTGTTAACGTGGCTTAACGACTACTTAATCGTTGTGATTCTCATTCACTAAAAAAATATAAAATTTGATCTCATAAAGTCATGCTGATGATTTCTGTTAGTGTTAATAAATTGGGACTGACGGAATGATATTTACTTATTTATATGAGTAAATTATAAACAAATTTTTTTTTTAATACTAAAATATAAAACCCGTTTAAGTTATACGATTACAGAAATTATTATCATTTTTTTTTAACATTGACATATGATACAAAATTGACACACTCACTTATAATTAATAGCATAAAGAGAGAAAAAAGAAAAGCATTAATGCACAAACCAGTAAAAGCATTGCATCATACAAAATATCAAGCAGATCAAAACCATAGATTTGCATTCGTTCTAAATGAGAAAAATAAAAATAAAAATAAAAATAAAAAATTACAGAAAAACAGTCAATAATGGGACCCGCAGTTGAAGGATAGATAAATGTATTAAAGCTCACCCAATAACTTATAGTGCAAGGCAATTTTAAAATGACCTTTTTTTTCCTTCTTCAATCTTTTGCAACCTTCTACCACAAGGGAATTCAAATTGAGATAACGTTTGATTCCTTTGTCTCCTTTTTAATGAAGCTCACTCAATAAATTCTTCGCATAAGGAAATCCAAAATGATAAAAAAAATTATCCTATTTCCGTCATTGACTTACAACAGATTTGTACGAGAGAAATCAATTTGGTACGATATTTTAGATACGCAATATTATTTGATGGAAAAATTTAATGAATATTAGTTAAGTATTATTTTTAAAAATAAGTATCCATTATAGATGTAGGTCGATTATAAATATTAATATGAAATATCTGATATCCGAAAGATTTTAATTCGTTTCACACCTCTACACGTTCTGTTTCTCTCATCTCTGATCTCTCTGATGAATCAAAATCATCGAATCCTTAGCAAAATCATCAAAGTTTTTGTTTACTTACTGAATGAAGTTTGCTAGTTTAGTTTAGTTTATTTATTTATTTTTTTTTCATTTATTTTTTTTATAACAATGACAAGTAAGCACATATTCTTCTCTGATTACATAGCTTACTGTTTGAGCAATTTTTTGTCAATACGCGTGTAAGGTCCAAACCTCCTGAGACACAGTCCCAGAAAGAGATGTTTGATTCCAAGAAAATACCTCCAAGGGGCACAAGCACACAAATTACAGTCCTACGAATTACAAAGTTAATAAATTAAAATAATTGCTCATTCTGAGTCTTCATTTTTTCTTCTTTTTTCTTTCTGCACTGGGGCCTTTTATAGTGCATGACTTTACCAAACGTTAGTGCAGTTTTGTTGTCTTCTTCCCCTTGAGCCCCCACGTTCTCTGTGCATATGCAACTGTTGGATCATGCGAGCAACTGCTGGATTGTGCGAGCAACTGCTGTATCGTGCGAGTACCGTTGGGTAACTTACTAAATCATGGGGGTTGCCACCAATTTGCGTATATGACACGTCGAATGTATCTCACAACTAACCAATCGTTTTAGAAGTGCCTCTTACTTCTTTCTTCATGATTATTCGCCTATTCCTTGGATCGTCCTGAATTAAGCCTTCCTGGGCCGAACCCTTCTTCGTCCTGACGTCAATCTTTTTCGTCCTTAGATGTGTCATCCTTCCTCGGCCCATTCGTCCTAGGGAGATTTATTTCTATCAACAATTGTCCCCCAAATTCGCCTTAATTTGTTCGGGAGATGAGATCGATGCATAATTTCTCAACCAGGCGTGTAAAGTTGGGATGATACCAACGACCGTTTTATTAATTCGGCCTGCTGACTTTTCGTTTTATCTTTTGCTATCATTTGCGCGTGTCAAGGACCGTCATTTACGTTCCCTATGCGAATGTATCGCTTCCTTAATAAATGTGTGACCTTCCCATCACGTCTTATCGAAGACCATCATTACGCTAATTAATGTGTCATCTTCGCGTTACTTCTAGGTCAAATCATGTCTGGCATTGTCCGTTATCATCTTCTGAATTAGCCCTTTAAGGATTTTATTGGATGATTCTGCCTGACCATTTGACTGAGGGTAGTATGGAGTAGTGTTTACTAACTGGATCCCATATTCACTCAGGAAACACTTAACTTTTTCGCCATTTAGAGAATCTACCATTAATGTCTGAGGAATACCGAATCGATGAATGATATGCTCTTTTATGAACTTGATGATCTGTTCTTGGGAAATTTCTATTACCGAGATTGCTTCCACCCACTTGGTAAAGAAATCTGTGGCGACAATGATGAAAGTATGTCTTTTACTAGATGCGGGATAGATTTTTCCTATCAAATCAATCGCCCATCCCATAAATGGCCACGGTTTAATGAGGGGGACCATTTATGTTGCTGGCGCTCTTTGTATGGGTCCATATTTCTGGCAAGCTACACATCCTTTAGCGTACAGTATGCAAGATTCTCCCATTTTCAGCCAATAGTACTTGCTCCTTATGATTAACCATCTCATCTTTACTCCAGCATGATGAGCCCCACAGACCCCTTCATGTACTTCGGCCATAATGGTCTTGGTTTTTTATGGTCCTACACATTTTAACAATAAACCATCCTGACGTTTCTTATACAATACATCCCATAATACCACAAAGTTTAAAGCTTTTAGTTTTACCTTTCGATTTTCTCCATTCTCTGATTTCTTTAAGAAATCTCTAATCTCTCTTCTCCAGTCATCCTCGTCTTGGTTTTCAGTGACCATAACGTCCATTTCATTCATTCGCCTTACTAGAGCTGGTTTAACCTCCCCCTCCTGCATATTCCATCCATACTTGTCTGTTTATATCATGAGGCTGCTTGGGCTAGTTCATTAGTTATCTCATTATTCGTCCTTGAGACGTGCTCTAACTCTACATAGTCAAATTTATCTAGCACTTCTTTAGCTATTTCTAACAGTACCATGACCGACGAACTCTAACATCTAAAGACCCTCATCACCTGCTGGACAACTAGTTGCGAATCTCCCTTAATGGACATATTTTTTACTCTCATATCAAGTATGATCTCTAACCCAAATATTAAAGCCTCGTATTCGGCTTGATTGTTGGTGCAACATTCGTCCAATTTGACGATGAAACCGAATGATTCTCCCAAAGGACTGACAAAGACTATTCATATTTCTGCTCCTTTCGATGTACTAGACCCATCGAAATACATCGTCCATGGTTTTAAGCTGTACTCGCCTATTTCCATTTCCATTTCTTTGGTGGTGCTTAAACAGAGGTGATCAGCTAAAAAATCAGCAAGAGCCTGGTTTTTTACGGCCTTTTGGGATTCATGCCGTATGTCAAATTCTGAGAATGATAGAGATCAAAATCCTACTCTTTGATGCAAAATGGGACGAGAGAACATGTATTTCACTATATTGATTTTTGTAATTAGATACACAATGGTCGGCCTAAGATATGTGCGTAATTTAGTACATGTGAAATATAAAGCCAAACATAATTTCTCCATTGGGGAGTAATTACATTCATACTTCAACAATTTTCTGCTGAGATAATAAATGGCTCTTTCCACACTCATATTATCATCCTATGCGATCATTCTAGCTATGGAATGCTCCTCAGCGGATATGTAGAGCTTCATTGGTCGTCCTGGCACATGGGGTACCATCACCGGCGGCTTTGATAAATAGTTCTTCAGGTTTTTGAAGGCTTTTTGATGCTTTTCGGTCCAGACAAATTCGTCTTTTTCTTTTAGCCTCAGTAAGGACGAGAAAGCTTTAGTTTTTCCTGCACAATTCGAAATGAACCTCCTTAAAAAATTGACTTGCCCTAGGAACATTTGCAACTCTTTTTTGTTCCGGGGCGGTTTGGCTTCTGTGATCGCTCGAGATTTATTGACATCAATTTCAATTCCTCGCTGATGGACCATAAAACCTAAAAAGTTCCCTGCACTAACCCCGAAAGCGTATTTGGCGGGGTTTAGTTTTAGTTTGAATTTTCTCATTCGCTCGAAAGCCATTGTCAAGTGATTAAAATGCTCACCCACGGCCATAGACTTAACTACTATATCGTCTACATAAACTTCTACAAAATCATTGATCAGGTCATGGAAGATGAAATTCATAGCCTGTTGGTAAGTGGCTCCGGTGTTTTTCAGGCCAAATGGCATTACCACCCACTCATAACATCCTAAAGACCCCAGGCATCTAAAATCCATTTTGTGGATTTCATTTTCGGCGATGTAGATTTGGTTATACCCTGCATACCTATCAATGAAAAAATACATTTGGTATCCTGCTGTGGAGTCCATTAAGGAATCTACCGTAGGCATATGGTATTGGTCTTTTGGTGTTGCCAAATTTAAATTTCTAAAGTCTATACAGATTCTTAATTTTCCATTCTTCTTCATGACATTGACGATATTTGACAACCATTCTACATATCTAGTGGTTCTAATGAATTTCGCCTTCAAAAGGCGCTCGACTTCTCTTTTAATGTCAGACATGACATTGGGTGCAAACCTCCGGGGGGTTGTTTATATGGTTTATGGTTTGGAATAATAGGCAACCTATGTTCTACCAAAGTTTTATCTAAACCAAACATTTCGTCATAGTCCCAAACAAAATAATCTTTATACTTTTTTAAAAGAGAAATTAGTTATTCGTGTACCTGGGCGTCAAGTTTCTTACTGATATAAGTATTGCGATTGTCACTCTCATCTCCCAGGTCCACTTCTTCTAAGACGTCATGTGCCCTTGTAATGCTTACGTTCTGATGTTCGTTCAGAGCGTATTCTAAATTGTCTTCTTCCCCCTTTGTTCGTTCGTCCCATTCATTTCTTCCTTCCTCCAAACAATCCACCCCGCATGCCTCTCTTATTCTATCTTCTGTTTGATGCGTTACCCTTTTAAGGCTGAAATCGCAGCCTGAGTACCGATTTCAATTTCATGTTCCCTCACGTAAGCCATTAAGCTGGCTCTGGTGGCCGCGAGTGCGACTTGTTCTTCAATCTGTTTACCTTTCTTCATTTGAACTAATGGTTTCATGGCCGGATGCTTGCCCCCTAAAATCCACTATAGTTGGCATTGTTTGTATGAACAAATCATTTAATAACTATGCAGTGTATGGTTTGTCATTTTGGGCCACCATGAACGAATTCCCTATTTCATCTAACACTCTGACCGGTCTGTAATTTCCTTCATACATGAAATATTCCGCCGAATTTATTTCTGCTGCAAAAGGCCTATTGTCGGCGTGTACCACTTCCACTTCATCTCTCTGATTCCAAAAGATCAGACACTGATGGAGAGAGGAATGGATAAATTGACTGCTGTGGATCTAATCTCATCCCAAAAGCATGTTATACGTGGTTGGTCCGTCTATAACAAAAAATACCATCATCTTAGTGGTACTCCCCACCTGTAAGTCTAATGGGACGACTCCTTGATGAGCGGAAAATATATCATTATTTACCGTCCATTTCGCCTAATATTTTGTTTAGTTTTTCGGGTTTGATGAACTTTTTGATGTATTTTAGTTTATTTTACATATAAAATAAAATTGGGACTCTATGGTATCATTTAGGACGAAATGTGGAACAAATAAGGGAAAAAAACGGGACTTGACATTTTGATTTTAGAGATTGGAAACTTGAAATGGCGAAGTACAATTTCGGAAATTCCAACTTTGCGCAATTGTCATATTTTGTCCATAACTTTTTACTCCGATATTGGATTAAGGTGATTCAAGTTATCGATTAAAGAACACTCAAATATCTACAACTTTAAAGAACAAAATAATTTCGAATTCTGAATATTTCATGACCGAAATTCATGAAACATCAGGAAGTGTGTTATGTGTAATTATTAAAGTCATTTTCAAAGCAAATAAATAAATAAATAAAATTGTCAAACTTCCACCAAACATGCAAGCGTGTTTGGTGGAGGATTTGGTGCCATGTTTGGTGCCATGTTTGTTGCCATGTTTGATGTCATGCTTGGTGCCATGTTTGGTGGAGCAATTGGTGGAGAAATTGATGGAAGCCTTTAGATTTTCCATAAATACCAAGCCATTTCATTTGTAATTCTCATGTTTTCCTTAGGTTTTTGCAAGGAATTTAAGGATTGGATCTTGTTTGTATTTATTTTCAGTAATAGTAGTAGTCTTTTCTTATGTTTTGTAGTTAGATTTCCGCTGGGGGGAGGGTGAATCTTTTATTATTTTAGTTTAGATCAATCTCCATTAATTATAATATGTAAATTATAATTTAAATTAAAGGATTACCGCCTTAATGGCTGGTTTTATTTATTTGACATAATGTGACACCGCCTATATGGCCGGTCTTTATGTGATAGATGATTACCGCCTATATGGCTGGTTTATGAACAAATAATAATACCGCATTTATGATCGGTTGGACTTAATTGGAAATCTAACTTAATATGGATACCGCCTATATGGTCGGTGGTAATATCACTGATAATTCCTATATTATAATAAGGGAGATTTCTAAATTAGAAATAGTAAAAGTGGATCCCTTAACCCCAGCATTTTATTTTTATTATAGGGAAGTGATGAAACACAATATTCACAGGCTTAAAAATTGATTTAATTATATAATGGGTAATTCTTTAGTTTGTTTATTGAATCTTAAGCTTAATGCTTCTTGTTGCCTGATCACCAATAAGATTGATGTGGTAAACTTAAAATGAACTTGACGAAGAGATTTTAGGTTTCAGCCTTAGATTCAATAGCCCACGATCTCCTTGAGGATATATAACCCTTTAATAGATTTCCTTACAGGATAGACATATACATGTCGGCCGGGGGTAGCCACTATTGGAACTTGAAATTAATGAATTCAGGTAACTTGGTTAACATAGACATATGATTAATTGGGTTATTTGGGTGTTTGCATCTGACCATCGACAGAGGCTTTTGCATATCTTCGTGTTCCAGGTTAGCAAACTAATTTATCATACATATATAAGAGAATCAATTCATCCTTACAATAATATTGTGTGGAATCACAATCATAGATATTTGAGTCTTTTGTTTATTTTCCTTAGTATTTTCTTTTAGGTATTTTATTTATTTATGTATTGAGCAAATCCACATTCAACCAACCTATCAAACAATCATTCACTTCTCCCTTAATTAGATACCGGTAAATAAATAGTATTAACAATTAATAACAACAATAAGAATTAAGTCCTCGTGGGATCGATATTTTTATACTACTTGAACAATACGTGCGCTTGCATTATACGCTTGTGATTACGCCGGTCAAGTTTTTGGCGTCGTTGACGGGGACTTATTTTTCTTTAGTTATTAATTTTGAAGCTATCTAATTTACTTGTATCTAAATTTCTTTATTTTTTATCTGTAATTATTATTTTCTTTTATTTTTCAGGTGGTTGACATGGATCTTAGTTGGGTGATAAAGGAAATACAAATTTTAAAAGGTGAAGATACACCCCAAATCATGGAGCAACAATCCGGTTTTCTGAGGCATGTTGTCCAGCCCAACAACTATCACTGGATGTCAGAAAAATTCAACACAACATATGCTCAACCATATCAGAATGCAATAAGGAGATGTGAGATATGTGATGTTAACCACCCGAGCATTAATCATTACTACAATTCAGGGTGGCAGAATTATCAGAATTCTTCAAGGTACGAAGAACCAGCATATTTCACTGAACCTTATTTTCCATCTTATCCACCATCCACCTACGATCTTCATCAAGAACCATAACCATTAGAGGAAGATCAATTGATTGACATGCATAAAGATTGGATCAAAAAACAATACGAAAAGTTGGATGCAATAGCTGAAATATTTCAGAGTCAAATAGAAGACCAATAAGCAACCTTACAAAGAATAATAGATCAAGTGAGACAATTAACAGACAACCTGAATTACATATCTTACGGAGCAAATGACACTGATGAAGCCTTCAATTACCCAGAGTTTCACAATGACACATTAACAGAGGAAAAGACTTAGCAGTATCAAGAACCAGAGGTATCAGTTTAGGAACCCAAACCAACGAAGACTCTGTTTGATTTTTATTATTCTGACTTTGACGAGGATGAAGAAGTAGAGCTGCTTGTGCCAACAAAAATTGAGGATGAAATTCTGTATCCTCAAAATGAAGATCTTGGAGCTTCCATTACACTAATGTTTGAAGAATATCTACATGAGCTAGTCACATCAACCTCAGAGGATGAAGACCTAAAATCAGACATCTCTTTACATCCTCAAGTTGATACTTATGGAGCATGCATTTCACATATGACAGATGAAGAATTGAATGCGGAAATCCTAAAATACACATGTGAAGAAAAGGTGGAGCAAGAAGCAGATCAAAAGAACGAGCAACTGTCTGACCAAATTGAAGATCTCAGGCATTCAGGAGAAACATCATTTTTTTTGGAGTACTGATCAATGATATGGTCCAGAAGCTTGACAGAATGGAACTTCCATTCAAAGTCAAGCACCATACAAGACCTCCTGATTTTCTTTCTTTCTTTTCAGGAACCATTGGAGCGACAAAGATAAAAAAGGTGGCACAAACACTGAATACGGCAAAATTATTTTTGCCACCTTACCGTTGGAAGAGACCCTTCAAAATCAACACACATGGGATTGTCTTTAATTGGACATCCAAGACCACGCTGAAACCTCCTTGACAAATGGATTTTAGTCACGTCTGGCTGAAGATGAAAAATTTAGCGCTAGCAGGGAGGCAACCCATGCACTTTGTTGTAATTTTTGTTTTCATATTTTGTGTATACATGTTATAGAGTTTTTAATTTTGTGTTAGTTTTTCAGGGAAAAGCACAAACAGAGCATTTAATAAGGAATGGTGTTTGGCAATCACAAAAAGGAAAGCTAATTCATTATAGATGGCTGAGTAAAAAATGAATTTTTGAGACGCATCCTAATGAATTTATACTAAGGGAGTGGCGTATTGCGTACACAATTCCATTACCTTAATAATTGCTTTGATTTACTTTTATGTTGTAATTATCTTTATTTCGCCGACAGGATCCATGATTTTTGACCTTTCACGATTTCTTTTATTGTTTAGCTAATAATCTTCATTTGGAAAATACTAGTGCTATTATTACTCACCCTTTTCAGGTGCTATAAATTCAACTCATCATTGCACTTTTGAAGGCATTCATATTTGAGAAAGAAATACATAAAAAATGGAAGCAACTTCAAGAAGAATAGTTGAAAACATCAGTGTGTTTTATGGTACTAGTGTTGGTACTAAGCCACAATACGTAGCGACAGCACAAGATTTGGGTCAAGTGTTAGCTGAAAGAAATATGCACTTAGTATATGGCGGTGGCAATCTTGGACTAATGGGAATCGTTTCAAGGGCTGTACAAGAAGAAGGCAGTCAAGTCTTGGGTATCATCCCAAAACCTTTGGCAGAGGCGAATCTTATAGGACCATCAAACTGAGAGGAACTTATTGTGCCAGGTATGTCTGAGCGACTGGTGGAAATGATTAACTGTGCTGATGCTTTTATTGCTTTGCCAAGTGGCTTGGGCACATTGGAGGAAATGTTTACAGTGTTATCTTGGGCGAACTTCAACATACACCAGAAACCGATTGGACTGTTTAACGCCGATGGATTTTATGATTTTCTTTGTGTATTTCTTGATGATGCCCGGAGAATTGGATTTGTGTCAAAACCTCTAAAAGAACTCCTTTTCACTGCCAGAACTGCCCAGGATTTAATAGACCAAATCTTAGCCTTTGAACCACAAATTGACCCTATCATTTCCAAGATAAAATGGTCTGATAATGATCGTGTTAAGAAGCGTCAGATAAATCTGGATCTTAACCTTTAATTTCCTTTCTAGATGTAACATTTCAGCTAACCAGGTACTATCTTCGAAACTCATCTTCTACTTTTTAAGACAGTGGAGACAATGTCTCATTTAGGTTTGGGGGAGGGGAATAGTTGACTAGTATCTTATTTTTATTGTGTTATTTTTAGTCAAACATTTTCAAAAAAATTTAAAAATTTTATAAAAATTAAAAAAATTATTTTATTTTTGTGTTTTTAATTTGATTAATTAGGTGAACTTGGTCTGAGATAGTTGTGTAAGGAATTTCCACTTCTGAGACTTATCTCAACCTATTTCGTAACAAGTTAATTTTTGTTTATTTCATTTTGAATTATTTAATTTGTGAATTCTCCATAATACTGACTAAAATGGATCTTCATATGCACAGTTGACAAGTATTATCAACATGCATGGTAACATACAACCATGAGATGTATTTGAAAAGTTTGTAATATTCAGTGCTTTAGTTTAATTGGTGGAAGCATCTAAAAAGCAATGGAATAAAAAAAAGTGAATAAAAAAAAATGTCTGAGATCCGAGACATTAAGTCTGTAGGGGTATTTTAACACCTAGTTCCCTAAAGCCAATTGGCTTGGGAGTCACTGACTCAAAGCTTGCTACATGGATCAAAGATGTTATAAAAATAAAAAGAAACATCTGAAATCTGAGTAATTAAGTCCGTATGGGTGTCTTAACACCTAGTACCCTAAAGCCAACTGGTTTGGGAGTCACTGGCTCAAAGCTCGTTACATGGATCGAAGATGTTGCTTTTTAAAAAAAAAAAAAAATTTCCATTGCTAAAAAAAGGTGTGAATTCTGATATAACTTTAGGACAAAAATATTACTCTCTTTTCAACTACACTTATGAATATTGTGGGCACAATGACTTGATTAATACCTTGTTAGTTGCGTGTATGGAGAATGGTAAAAATAATCAGAGAATTTACTTATTTGGTAATTTAAAAATAAAGAAAACAACTACTAACTTGGATAAGAAGTTTCATCTGTTTAGTCACTAACTTGTTTATTCTCTTTTCTCTTGTCTTATTGCTTTTGTGTGCATTAGTTTTATTATCTTTTTGCTTTTGTGTGCATTAGTTTTATTATCTTTTTGCTTTTATGTGCATTATATTGACGTTTGTGGGTATCGTCACTGTAAGTCCTCACGAGACTACAACTCGTCCATTAGGGACACCTATGGGTTTAAAGGCTTGTTGCATACTCTAAATGCAACCGTGATCCCTACGAAAGTGGCTTAGTTTATTTTAGTCTCAGTTGTTTATTTTATTTTATTTTGTTGTTTTGTTCGAGGACTAGTAAAATGTTAGGTTTGTGTGGGATGAGCGGAAAATATATCACTATTTACCGTCCCCTTTACCTAATATTTTGTTTAGTTTTTCGGGTTTGATGAATTTTTTGATGTGTTTTAGTTTATTTCACAGATAAAATAAAATTGGGACTCAATTGAATCATTTAGGATGAAATGTGGAACAAATAAGGGAAAAAAACGGGACTTGACATTTTGATTTTGGAGATTGGAAACTTGAATATTTCAATAATAATTTCTAATTCTGAATATTTCATGACCGAAATTGATGAAATATCTGGAAGTGTGTTATGTATAATTCTTAAAGTCATTTTCAAAGAAAAAAAATAAATAATAAAATTTCTCAAACTTCCACCATGTTTGGTGGAGGATTTGGTGCCATGTTTGGTGCCATGTTTGATGCTATGTTTGGTGGAGCAATTGGTGGAAGCCTTTAGATTTTCCTATAAATACCAAGCCTTTTCATTTGTAATTCTCATGTTTTCCTTAGATTTTTGTAAGGAATTTAAGGATTACATCCTGTTTGTATTTATTTTCAGTATTATATTTATGTATTTTTATTTTCAGTAATAGTAGTAGTTTCTTTTCTTTTATGTTTTGTAGTTAGATTTCCGCTGGGGGGGAGGGTGAAGCTTTTATTATTTTAGTTTAGATCAATCTCCATTAATTATAATATGGAAATTATAATTTAAATTAAAGGATTACCGCCTTAATGGCTGGTTTTATTTATTTGACATAATGTGACACCGCCTATATGGCCGGTCTTTATGTGATAGATGATTATCGCCTATATGGCTGGTTTATGAACAAATAATAATACCGCATTTATGATCGGTTGGACTTAATTGGAAATCCGACTTAATATGGATACCGCCTATATGGTCGGTTGGTAATATCACTGATAATTTCTATATTATAATAAGGGAGATTTCTAAATTAGAAATAGTAAAAGTGGATCCCTTAACCCCAGCATTTTATTTTTATTATAGGGAAGTGATGAAACACAATATTCACAGGCTTAATAATTGATTTAATTATATAATGGGTAATTCTTTAGTTTGTTTATTGAATCTTAAGCTTAATGCTTCTTGTTGCCTGATCACCAATAAGATTGATGTGGTAAACTTAAAATGAACTTGACGAAGGGATTTTAGGTTTCAGCCTTAGATTCAATAGCCCACGATCTTCCTTGAGGATATATAACCCTTTAATAGATTTCTTTACAAGATTGACATATACCTGTCGGGCGGCGGTAGCCACTATTGGAACTTGAACTTAATGAATTCAGGTAACTTGGTTAACATAGACATATGATTAATTGAATTATTTGGGTATTTACATCTGACCATCGACAGAGGCTTTTGCATATCTTCGTGTTCCAGGTTAGCAAACTAATTTATTACACATATATAAGAGAATCAATTCATCATTACAATAATATTGTGTGGAATCACAACCCTAGATATTTGAGTCTTTTGTTTATTTTCCTTAGTATTTTCTTTTAGGTATTTTATTTATTTATTTATTCAGCAAATCCACATTCAACCAACCAATCAAACAATCATTCACTTCTCTCTTAATTAGATACCGGTAAATAAATAGTATCAACAATTAATAACAACATTCATAATTAAGTCCTCGTGGGATCGATATTTTTATACTACTTGAACGATACGTGCGCTTGCGTTATACTCGTGTGATTACGCCGGTCACTCCTTTAGCCATTGTTGCCCCCATTGAAGCTCGTGAGCACTACTTCCGTAGGGATGAGATCATCCTCTAACTTCGCTAATCGTCCCAACATCCTGACTGGGATAGCGTTAATGGCCGCTCCATTATCGATCAACACCTTGGTGACTGGTATTCCATTCACCTTTGCCTTGACATACAACGGTTGGAGATGCTTTGTCATTTGCTGCGGTGGTTTTGGAAACGTCATTTTCCCTGATATTTCTATGTTCATTACTTGTTCATTACTCGCACCCTCTCAAGGTGAGTCTTCCTCTTCGTCCCATCCGGAAGGTGGCAAAGTGACCGACCCGTTGTGGGATGCATCATTTTCGAGCATCATTTTTTTCTCTGCTCTAGTTACAATCCGTTTTATTTTGAGTCTTCCGTATAGTACAAGATATGGGGATCGTCCCAAGTATTCTCCCACTGTCCCCATTCTGGCTTCGTACAACTCCCTGAGAAGCCGATTCTGTATCATCCCCATTCTTCGTGCTTCAATTCTTATATCTATTTATTCCCCCACATCTGTCAGCTCTGCATTCGAGAATCCTCTGTCGTCAATGGTAAGTGTTGTAAATTTTGTCTCCTCTCCGTCGTAGACATCTTCACTCCTTCCAGGGGTCCCATTATTATTCCGCCTGAACTTTTCAGACAGCAGATAATGATTAGCCACAACCGGTGGCATGCTACCGAACTGAATAACAATGGGTGGTTCTTCATTATCTGTCTCATTCTGCTCATTTCTTCGGTTAAATTTGGTTTTCTCTTTACAACCTGGATCAATTTTATTTTTGCCACCGCCATCTTTGACATCCACAACTAGCTTTCTTCTCATAGGGGTGTCAGTTGGAAGATCGTGGTCTCGCTCTTTATAGCCAGTAGTAGCTTTTACCTCACACCGTTGGCGCATCTGATGGAGTTGGTGTTTGGAGTACTAATCCGATTTATACATTTTATTATTTAGTAATAAAATAACTATATTTTTCATTTCATACCTTATTAATGGTATTGTCATTATGCGTATTAGATTGATGTATAGATATGCTAAGAATGACATCGACCTTAGAATAGTTTTGACACTGGGTATAAACTTTTCTTAGAGTAAATATTCCTAGTCGTTGGCTTTGGAATACGGTCGAATTCCTATAACCTAGAAGACTAGCATATGTCGTATATTGGAATTGGAATTGGAGTTCCAATGGTTTAACGCAATGTACCATGAGTTTTGGAAACTCGTATAGACATGTGGGTATTCGTTAGAGCGAATACTAAATGACTCACAAGTGATTCCTAATAGTTGGAAGTACACACCAGCGTCAATAGGAAACTCATCTAGTCAAGTAGCATATGTAATCCTTTGACTATACGATAGCATTGATTTTGTGTGAGATCCTCCACATTTGGATGCCATGTATATCAGAAACCTTTCATGGTCTGGCCTCTAGATGTTCGTTGGGTCTGGACCGATGCACTTGGTAATCAAGTGTGAAGTAAGATAAGATCTGTCGGCCCGTATGTGTACCATAAGGGGTTTAGGTATCCATGTGAGTTAAGTCACGATTCTTAAAGACTTTGGCCAAAGTCGATCACCTAGGGTGGATCGCATCAGTTGTAAAAAATCATGGACATGTCGACATGAGATTTGCGCCTTGGAAACTTGACGGTATATTCTATGTTTCCTAAGCACAACTCGGATAGCCTACGACGGAGATATTGATAAACATATGTGATGACCTCGACTTGTATAGTTCAGAAAGGTCGTTCGTGTTCTTCGCGAATTCGGAGGTGGCCGAATTACGTATATATTAGCTAGGCTTATATGAAGAACATGTCTGAACTTAGAGAGTCCCAATATAAAGTGTACTCGTTGAGCACTTAGGTAGCCGATTTATTTTTGATAAAGATAATATTCGATATTATCATTATCAACTAAGATAATCAAATGTTATCGGATAACATTGATTATTTACTTTGACCTAATTGGATTAATTAGATTAATTCAATAATTACACAAGGGCTTAATTGTTAAATCATAGTTACCTCTACCATTTGAGGATATTATGGTAATTGTAAGTATGTAATAATAAGTGGTTTTGGCTTGATTTAATTGGATTAAATCAAGGTGGCAAACATTTAACTAATCCATTTCCTAATCTTTGGCTTGATTTAATTGGATTAAATTAAAGTGAGAGACAATGGAGATTAGTCACACCTAATTATACATATTTGGATAAATTAGATTAAGCCCACTTAAAAGTTGATTACAACTTTTATTAATTAAAAATTGCCTAAGTTTTACTATAAATAGCAAGCTTTAGGAAGGTTTTAATTATAAGAAAATTAATAAACATAAGCAAATTGTTAGAGAGATCACCCTAAGTTATAGAAGTGTTTAGAGAAGCTTGTGCGGTCTCTAAAACATTTTATCTAGGAGAAATCAAGATTGGATATTGAAGTGAAGCTTGGAAGCATTGGAAACAAGATTGGATCTTGAAGTCAGGCTTGCACACCTTGGAGGTTCTCCAACAATTTCAAGAAATGAGAGGTAGATTGGATCTTGCATCAAGCTTACTAGGTAAAGTTTGATATTCTCCTAAGCTATGTTTATTTGTGTATTAGATGCATGATCATATAACTTAATGTTGAATAAGGCTAATAAATTGTGTTATGATACTTTAGAAGTATAAACACAATATGCTTATAATTTAGGTCAAGGATGTTCATATTGGACATGGAACAATTAATAAGAGTTTGGAACTCTAAATTAAAGCTTAGAGTTATGGAACTCTAAATTAAAGCTTGGAGTTATGGCTACAATTCTAGATTCACTTGACCACCTTTAGGTGAACTAGAATTGTTCATGAGATATTTCTAATTGGGATTCTAAAATAGTTTGTGTATTTGATTCAAAATTTACGCAAATGCGTATTTAGAATAAATTTATGTTTTTGGAAAAATATTTGATATTTTGAAAAACTTGATTTTTATTCTATAACATGTGTTGATGTTGGTTTTGAAATTAAAAATTATTTTTGGGTGTTTTCTGAAGCTTTCATTTAAACAACAAAATAAATTGAAAAAAAAAAAGTTGATGTGTGCTACAGTAACATGTGCACTGTAGCGCGTCACTGTAGCGCGCGGGTACGTGCTACGCGCGTTGATTTTGTTTTCTCTCGTTCTGGAGCTTCCAGACTCCGATTCAGTCCAGGTTTTTTCCTATACTCTCTTAATGGAATATAGTATTTCATAAAATAATTTAAAATTAGACCCATACTTGATTTCCATGGGTTAGACCCATTTCTGCTGCCTGGGGCACCGATCCGACCCTAGGGGTTCCACAACTGCCCCAACAGCATCATCCGGCCATAATTCTTTTTATATCGCCTCAACTGCGTCCTTGTCATTTCTTCCACATGAAGATAACTCTTCCCTCACTGATGGTACTGTAGAACATAGAAATCGGTGACACTGTTCTAGGCTCGCGACCTAATTGGGAGTACAGAATAGCCCACGGGGGAACTAAACCGGAGAAATAACATGGAGTCGCCACCCGGTGTGAACCGGGAAAATGATTTAAGGCCGCACTCACCCCTTGCAAGGGAAGAACTCAAACCGTTAGGTTCGGAATGGTCCCTTACTTATGCCACTTGTAATGAAAAGATTTGTGCAATAACTTAACCGAGTCTACGCAACATATTCAAGAATAACCCATACCTAATTTGCATTCAAGAGAATAAATCCTATGTCTAAGTTTGCATGCTTTAAAAATAAGTCATTATAATGGCAAGCATACGATATCACACAGTAATCTCATGAGCATGTTGAATTATCAAACACGAAAAAATAAACAACAACTTAAACATAAACGTAAATTAAACTCCTATTGCGAAAGTAAATAACTAAATCATGCACAAAGAAATAACGTATTAATGGCTAAATCATGCTTAAGAAATAAATAACATACTAGACTAAATCATGCTCGAACACAAGGTTGGATGAAACGAAATACATGTGTCTCTCAAGCGGTACGTGGCATTATATCCCGAGTGTAGACCGCACTACCGTCTATTCGGATTCGGCTACGAAGTTTACGTCCGGGTTTCCATCTGATATACCACAAGAGAGAACACATATTTCGTTCATCCGGAAATCACATCATGCACCAATCTACAATACTCATGCGAAATAAAGTAATAAAATAAATAAAAAATAAAGGATAATAAAAAAAGGGTGCCCTCAGGTCTAACCTCTTAATTCGTCTTTTGGAAGTGCGTTACGCGGCCGTCGGAAGGGTTGATGCTCCGTAACTCCTCCGGTTCACTGGTTCAATGTTTTCATTCGCTGTTTCGCTGTTTGGGCTTTTGTTTTTTTACTCTGTTTTACTGCTGTTTTCGATAGTCAGGGGCTGTGTTTCAGGGGCTGTTTCAGGGGCTATTTTAGGGGTATTTTCATGGGTATTTTCAGTGGTTACAGGGGCTGTCTCAGGGGTTGTTTCAGGGGTACAGGTCAGGGGCTGATTCGGTCCACTTTAGGTACAGTTTCGGGATAGTTTGTGGGCGTGAACTGAGGAAGTTTGGAGAGGTTTAGTTGCGTGAATTGAGGGCAATGCAGGGTTGTTATTGTGTGTGAATCAAAGGGTCTTGCATGGGCTATTTGTGGCGTGAAATATGGGCAGTTTGTGGAGGCTTATACGTGAGTTGGGCCTATTTTGTGAGGGTAGCTAATGACGTGAAACAAGGGTGCAAGTGTGAGGGTTTTATGCGTTGAAACAAGGGCAGTATGTGAGGGTAGCTAATGACGTGAAACAAGGGTTGTTGTGGGTGGCTAAAGACGTGAAACAATGGCGCATGGGGGTCTATTAGGGCATGATGAAGGGGCTGCTATGAGGAGAGATGATGTTGCTTTGGTCGTGAATGGAGTTGGATGAGGGGCTTATTAGGGCGTGATAAAGGGGCTGCTATGAGGAGAGATGATATGAGCGAGTGGTAGTTTAGGTTTGCTTTACGTGTGCATGGTATTGGTGAGCCGTGAATGTGCTGGTTTGTGTGATGCCCATGAGGGTGCTGGCTTTATGTGAGTGGTCTGTTTATAGCTTATGTGTGTTTACGTGAGCTGCCGTGGGAGGTTTAGAGAGAGAATGGGGGCTGCGTGGTCTATTATTTTTGTGTTTTTGTGAGAATGAGCCAAGGGTTTCAAGGTTAGGTTTAGGCTTCTTTTTATAGGCAAAGGGTTGGGGTTTACCTTGGGAAAGGATTTGTGTATTTATTGGAGATATTTTTAATTAGTGTGTGATAAGGAAAAATCTTTTAATTAGGGAAGTGATTTGATTTAATTTGATTTCTTCTCTTTTAGTTAGGGATATGATTTGATTTGTATCTTTTAATTAGGGAATGTAATTTAAGTGGATTAGGAAAGTATTTGATGAGATTTCTTTAATTTTGGAAGGGGATTTGGCTTGATTTATGCATGTGTTTAATATGTGTTTTTGTTAATTTGGAAGGTGAGTGGGCGTGGCTTAGAGTGATTTGGGCCTGGGCTTGGCTCAGTTTGGTGGGCTTGGTGTATGGTTTGGTGATGTGTGGGCTTAGTGTTTGTCTTGCGGGGGTTTGGGCTAAGGATGTGTTTTGAAATAGAGATCCAACAAGCGAACCCGAAGCTAATCCAGTGAATTAAATCCAACAGAAATGTCAATTCTTGACTCTTCCCTTCCGACTTCTGTTTCCCGCGGCTTCCACAATTAAAGAGGTAGTGTCTCTATGTGAGACTCATTATCGGGACTTATATGAAAAAATACAGTGCCTACAGTCGCCCCCATTTTGATGGGACTTGTGCAGTGTGTGACAATGACAATCCAATCAAATTTTATGCAATGCATTTTTACTTACCTGGCTCGCCAGCTGCCACCTGACTTGCCTGCTGTTTCGAACTGAATGATTTGGTGGTGTCATACCCGGCGTGCTAAACCCCATACCCGATGTGTCGCGGTAGTGTCTCCATACCCGGAGTGCCATACTGTAGGCATTGTATTTTTGCATGTGAAACCCGATGATGAGTCTCATTTGGAGGCACTACCTTTTGAGTCACGGAAGCCGCGGGAAACGAATATCGGAAGGGGAAATTCAGAATAAACAAGCTCACTGTCTTCATTAGTGCTGCGTTCGTTACTTCGTTCGAACGTCAAACAGATTGCGGGCGTTCGTGTCGCGTTCGAGGAAGCGTTCGAACGGTGTCGGTAATTCTGGTTTTGCTGCTAGCCTCACACCCCAGCCCATTTAGCTCCCCAAAACCCATAAAACACATCCCAAATTAAATAAATAAATATTAATTTAAATATTAAACATTAAATAAAATATTAAACCATTTACCAATTAAATAAAACATTTACCAAACTTAAACTAAAATTAAAAGAAGATATGCCTAATTAAAATCAATCTTAACCAATTAAAACAAATCAAATATTTGACTTCCTAATCTAATAAGACATCTACCAATTTAAAATAGTTGACTTCCTAATTTAAAATATTTTGTCCCCCCTCAATCTTGTGTATACCATTCTTAGGACTCCTAATTTGGGAACTAGATCTCTTCCTTGTGAGACAAGGGCAAACCCTAGCTCTCTTCTATATAAACATGCATTAGCCTAGCCACACGATCTCTCCAGTCTCTCTAATACACGCCCAAGACACTTCACATATACACAAAAAAGAGAACAAAGAGCCATAACCATCTCCTCCATAGCCGAGACAACAAGAGCCTCAATCCTCCACCATAACCGAATCCACTACAAGCAACAATCCTCCATAGCCGAATCCAAAGCACCAATAACCACCATAGCCGAATCCAAAACAAACCAAACTCACCTTAGCCGAATCCAGAACACCAAAATCCTTCAAAGTCGAGACCACCACAAGCAATAACCCTCCTTAGCCAAATCAAAACACTCCCCTCCTTCACCGAGAACACATCCCCCCATACAGCCCTTACAACCACTAAAACACCCCCTGACAAACACTCAAAAACAGCCCCTGAATCACCTTAAAACAGCAGCCCAAATCCTCTTAAAACAGTCCCTAAAAACCTTAAAAACAGTAACATAAAAAACTGCATAGATAATCTTAAAAATAATCACGCACAACTGCACTAAGAACCCACACAAACTTGGAACAGTTCATTGAAATGTCAAAACAGGTGGCCTGAGCAGTGAGCAGCAAAACAGAGGCCGAACAAGAGCAGAACGGAGTTCGAACCGCAAGCAAAACAGCAAAGCAGTGAGCTAGGACGCTAAACCAGTGAACCGGAGAAGTTGAGGAGTTGTATCCTTCCGACGTCCGTGAAACGCAAGCCTAAAAGTTGGCAAAAAGGTTAGACCTGAGGGTATCTTTCACACTCATTTTTCTGTATTATTTATTAAATATTACTTGCATGATTGTCATGTTGAAATGCATGTTGTGGCCTTTGAGTAGATAAATATGCATGAATCATGAGATGTAATATGTTGTGGCTGTGGAATAAAATGAGAGACGTGTCAACTCTCGCGGTATATCGGATGGAAACCCGGACATAAATTTCATAGCCGATTCCGAATGGACGGTAATATGATCTGTACTCGGGACACAACTCCACGTACCGCTTGAGTAAACGACACCCTCTTTTGTTTTGTGTTGCTTTTGTTTATTTTTCGTCACTTGAATTCTGTATGTTGTTTATTTATGCATGATTCAATCGAGCGCATGGGCTTAGTAAGTGGAATGAAAGATCCCCTATAGGGAGGGGTTAAAGCCCTTTACCACGATGCTTTGCCGCGCCGGTTGATGTGTGTTCGGTTGGATGCAAGATACGTTCAATCGGGCATACTTAGTTTGATATTATTGTCCTTATCTTTTTATGCATGGTTCAATCAAGCGCATGGGCTTAGTAAGTGGAATGAAAGATCCCTTATGGGGATGGGTTAAAACCCTTTACCACGATGCTATGCCGCGCCGGTTGATGTGTGTCCGGATTGGATGTAAGATGTGTTCAATCGGGCATACTTGGTTTTGATATGATTGGCTCTATTTTTGTATGTATTATGCGATCACGCGCATGGGCTTAGTATGTTGGTCTAAAGGTCCTCTCTTGAGAGATCAAGAGCCCCAAAAGGCCACCTTTACGGCAGTACTTCGCCGCGCCCCTTTATTTTGTTGTTTATGTATTGCGTCCCATTTCATGCATCAGGTCTGTTCCCGTTCAAACGCGTTTACGAACGCAACTCGAACACGTATGCATTTTGCCTTATCATGTATCAGGTCTCATTTCCGTTCGAACGCGTTCACGAACGCCATACGAACGTGAGCATTCTGTTTCATTTCCGTTCGAACGCGTTAACAAACGCCATACGAACGTGAGCATTCTGTTTCATTTCCGTTCGAACGCGTTAACAAACGCCATACGAACGTGAGCATTCTGTTTCATTTCCGTTCGAACGCGTTATCAAACGCCATACGAACGCGAACCTTCTGTTTACCGTTCGAACGCGTTTACGAACGCTACACGAACGCGAACACACTAAACTGAGACATATTCATCACATGCCATATATAATTGTTTCTTAGGTGATTCTTTTATGAAACCACACATAGTCATTCTTATCTTTGTGCACATGATAATGAAAAGCATGTTTATTCCATTAGTTGCGTCATTTGCCTTAGTCTTGATTTGATGCATTACGATTCATATACCTATGCCATGATGACTTTGGAGTATTATTTCTTGTGATATATCGGATGGAAACCCAGACATAAATTCCGTAGCCGATTCCGAATGGACGGTAATGCGGTCTGTACTTGGGATATAATTCCACGTATCACTTGGAAAAGTGCTCACATGTATGCTTGTGCGGTTATTATGTATGCTTGTATTTTTCATGAATATGATATGCTGAATGAAGTTGTATGTTCATTGTTACTTTGAGGTATTTTCAGGCATGTGTTCTTAGATATGAGATATATGCGAAATGTATGTATAAGTGTTATTTTGTACCCGTGAATATAGAAGCATGATGTTCTTAGGAATAAGTGTTACTTAAGCCTGATTAAATTATTATGTAAATCCTTTCATTACAAATGACATAAGTAAGGGACCATTCCGAACCCAACGGTTTGAGGTCTTCCCTTGCGAGGGGTGAGTGCGGCCTTAAATCTCATTTTCCCTGTTCACACCGGGTGGCGACTCCATTATTCTTCGGTTTAGTCCCCCGTGGCTACTCCATACTCCCGACCGGGCCGCGAGCCCGGGACAGCATGCGTCGCCCCAGATTCCTGTGCTCCCACAGTCTGGCGACTCCACTGGGGATAGAGAATTGGCCCCGAAATATTGACTTGTGATGTTTGGATTTATGTTTTAATTGACCGTGTCTATAGTGGATAAAGTGAGGGTTTAATCAAAGGCATTTTGAGGCTTGGTAATGGTTTGGTGTCTTCCTTCATTCACTACCTTTCTAGAAGGAAAAGCTGTGAAGGCACCTAGATAGCCATCTACTCGTAGCCTATTGTGATGGACTAATTTGGAGGACTCGTTGTTTATTCCTGACAACAAGCGATAAGAGCCTAAGAGGCTTTGGTATTTAAGTGAGCCTCGCTCCACCTTCCCTCTGGGGAATCTACAACGGGAAATCCATTTGACAGTCTGTCACACACCATAGCTCATTGGCACGTACCTTAGTGTATAAAAAGGGGTGCGCTCACTTGGTTGCTCGAACCCTTGAGTGGGGAGACCTAGTTGTGGGCCATCCTTCGCCGGTGAGAGCCTTTGTCTATACTCTTACTAACCCACCCATAGACCGGGTTGGCTAAAGTAACAATTAATTCCTTGAATATGTGTTTGTGGACCATCCTTATTTGGATGCAGTTGAACTATTGTCAGAAATGCGGGCTTGCTGGGCCATTTAAACTGGGGCAAGTTCGCACCTTATGACTAATAGGCCAAAAGCTTCTGAAATGTCGATGGGCCATTGTGTAGAAATTATTATGTCATGTTTGCATCATCTTTCTTCTATGCTTGTGTTTGGGAACATCGTCGTTTGGATCCAGTTGGACCATTTGTCATGGGATATGGGCTTGTTGGGCCATTTAAACTGGGACAAGAACGTATTTCATGGCTATTGGGCCAAAGGCTTCTAAATGATTGATGGGCCACTTTGTGATTGTGTTCGGAACGTTACCATTCAGATTTAGTTGGGCTCCTTGCCATGAGATGTGAACTCGTTGGGCCATTTAAACTGGGACGAGTTCACTCCTATGACAGTTGGCCAAAAAACTTCTAAAATGACGATGAGCCGATTCGTGTGAAAATTTTAATGAGTTGATATATTTCTTGTATCGCATGCATATCATGCATCACATGCACCTCATGCATACATGCACCATGTGAACCCCATTTTTGTCTTGAAAGCCATCATAGATACCCGTTGGTTAGGGAAGAGGACAGACTTGTCAAAAGACCAAGCAGCCACCAAGAGTACTGGCAGAAGACCTAGCCCAACGGGATAGGAACCCAATCATGCATGCATGCATACACGTAACATACTTGCATCCTTTTGTGTTTGTTCTGTTTTGTAATAACAGGTTTCAAAAGAAAAAAGAAAGCGTCAAAAGACAAACCAATCAGGAACATCGACAGTACTGTATCAGTCTGGGGGTGAGGCCCGTATCAGTATCAGTCTTGGGGCGAGGCCCTTATCAGTATCAGTCTGGGGGCGAGGCCCATATCAGCAGTATCAGTCTTGGGGCGAGGCCCGTATCAGAATTAGTCTGGGGGCGAGGCCCATATCAGCTATATCAGTCTGGGGGCGAGGCCCATATCAATATCAGTTTAGGCGAGGCCCACATCATCTGTGGGTGAGGCCCACATCAGCATCAGTCTGGGGGCGAGGCCCGCATCAGTATCAGTTTGGGGATGAGTCCCAGGGTTGAGGCCCACATCAGTATCAGTTTTGGGGATAAGTCCTAGGGCTGAGGCCCACACCGTCAGAATTTCGGAATGAATCAGGGAATGAATCCCAGGGTCGAGGCCCACGTCAGCATAATTTTGGAATGAATCCCAGGGCCGAGGCCCACATCAGCAGAATTTTGGAATGAATCCAGGGAATGAATCCCAGGGCCGAGGCCACATCAGCAAAGATTTGGAATGAATCCCAGGGCCGAGGCCCACATCAGCAGAATTTTGGAAAATGACCCAGGGCCGAGGCCCACATCAGCATCAGTTTGGGGCGAGTCCCGTATTAGCATCAATATCAGTCTTGCCGGGTATGGCATTCTGGGGGCGAGCCCATATTACAATCAGTATCAGTCTTGCCGGGTATGGCATTCTAGGGGCGAGGCCCATATTACATCAGTATCAGTCTTGCCGGGTATGGCATTCTGGGGGCGAGGCCCACATTACATCAGATCAGTTCTGCCGAGAATGGCACTCCGAGAATGGAGATATAGTCCGGGAATGGACAGCTCGGGAATGAGCACGCCGGGAATGGCACTCCGAGAATGGAGATATAGTCCGGGAATGGACAGCTCGGGAATGAGCACGCCGGGAATGGCACTCCGAGAATGGAGATACAATCCAAGAATGGAGCAGAGTTCGAGAATGAACAAGCCGGGAATGGCACTCCAAGAATGGAGCAGAGTTCGAGAATGAACAAGCCGGGAATGGCACTCCAAGAATGGAAACACAGTTCGAGAATGAACAAGCCGAGAATGGCAATCCAAGAATGGAGCAGAGTTCAAGAATGAACAAGCCGGGAATGGCACTCCAGGAATGGAAATACAGTTCAGAAATGAACAAGACGGGGATGGCACTCCAAGAATGGAAGCATGGTTCGGAAATGGACCACTCTATTGTCAACAACGGTTCAGAAATGAACCACTCTCATATCAGTAATGGTCCGGAAATGGACTATCTCTCATCAGCAACGGTTCGGAAATGGACCATTATCATATCTCGCCGAAAAGGGCACTCCGAAAATGGAGCATGGTTCAAAAATGGACTACTTTCACATCTCGCCGAAGTGGCACTCCGAAAACGGAGCACGGTTCGGAAATGGACCAAGGAAGGCCTAACCCAACGGAATAAGAAAACTCATGCATACATGCATACACGTAACCTATATTGCATATTTTTGTGTTTGTTCTGTTTTGTGTAAACAGGTGTTGAAGACGGAAAAGAGTGAGCAGTAAGCCTTACATTATATCAGCTTGGGGGCGAAGCCGATATTGGCTGAGGAGCGAGGCTCCACATCACATTACATCAGCTTGGGGGCGAAGCCCATATCGGCTGAGGAGCGAGGCTCCACATCACATTATATCAGCTTGGGGGTGAAGCCCATATCGGCTGAAGAGCGAGGCTCCACATCACATTATATCAGCTTGGGGGCGAAGCCCATATCGGCTGAGGAGCGAGGCTCACATCACATCATATCAGCTTGGGGGCGAAGCCCATATCGGCTGAGGAGCGAGGCTCCACATCACATAATATCAGCTTGGGGGCGAAGCCCATATCAGCTGAGGAGCGAGGCTCCACATCACATTATATCAGCTTGGGGGCGAAGCCCATATCGGTTGAGGAGCGAGGCTCCACATCACATTATATCATCTTGGGGGCGAAGCCCATATCGGCTGAGGAGCAAAGCTCCACATCACATCATGTCAGCTTGGGGGCGAGGCCCATATCGGCTGGGGAGCGAGGCTCCACATCACATCATGTCAGCTTGGGGGTGAGGCCCATATCGGCTGAGGAGCGAGGCTCCACATGATCATCAGTTTGAGGGCGAGGCCCAGGTCAGCTAGGGGGTAAGGCCCCACTTCAGTATCAGTTTGAGGGCGAGGCCCATATCAGCTTGGGGGCGAGGCCCCATTTCAGTATCAGTTTGAGGGCGAGGCCCATATCAGCTTGGGGGCGAGGCCCCGCTTCAGTATCAGTTTGAGGGCGAGGCCCATATTAGTTCAGTATCAGTTCGCTAAGTATGGCATTCAGACTACAACGACGCCCTAGGTACGGGGTTAGCACGCCAGGTACGGCATGTAGACTATGTGGATTATGAAGATTGTGTGGATTATCGTGGATTTTGTGGACTACCATAGACTATTAGGGATTATGTGGACTACCGTGGACTACCGAGGATTATTGTGGATCATGTGGACTATCATGGACTATTGTGGATTATGTGGACTACCGAGGACTATCGTGAAGAGTTGTGGAATACCGTGGACTATTGTGGATGACGTGGACTACCGTGGATTATTGTGAAGAGTGGTGGACTACCGTGGACTACCGTGGACTATTGTGAAGAGTTGTGGACTATTGTGGATTACAGTGGATTATGTGGACTACCGTGGACTATTGTGAAGAGTTACGGACAATCATGGACTACTATAAAGAGTTGTGGACTACTGTGGATTACTGTCGAGTATGTGGACTACTGCGACGCCCTAGGTATGGGGTTTAGCACGCCAGAAACGGCACATCATCAAATTCAGTTTGGAGCAGCATCAGCTCAGCTCGAGGCAGCTAGCTAGCCAGGTAAGTAAAAATACATTGCATAGACTTTGATAGGACTGTCACTGTCACACACTGCACAAGCCCCATCAAAGTGGGGGCGACTGTAGGCATTGTATTTTTGCAAGTGAAACCCGATGATGAGTCTCATTTGGAGGCACTACCTTTTGAGTCACGGAAGCCGCGGGAAACGGATATCGGAAGGGGAAATTCAGAATAAACAAGCTCACTGTCTTCGTTAGTGCTGCGTTCGTTACTTCGTTCGAACGTCAAACAGATTGCGGGCGTTCGTGTCGCGTTCGAGGAAGCGTTCGAACGGTGTCGGTAATTCTGGTTTTGCTGCTAGCCTCACACCCCAGCCCATTTAGCTCCCCAAAGCCCATAAAACACATCCCAAATTAATAAATAAATATTAATTTTAAATATTAAACATAAATAAAATATTTAAACCATTTACCAATTAAATAAAACATTTACCAAACTTAAACTAAAATTAAAAAGAAGATATGCCTAATCAATCTTAACCAATTAAAACCAATCAAATATTTGACTTCCTAATCTAATAAGACATCTACCAATTATAAATAGTTGACTTCCTAATTTAAAATATTTTGTCCCCCCAATCTTGTGTATACCATTCTTAGGACTCCTAATTTGGAACTAGATCTCTTCCTTGTGAGACAAGGGCAAACCCTAGCTCTCTTCTATATAAACATGCATTAGCCTAGCCACACGATCTCTCCAGTCTCTCTAATACACGCCCAAGACACTTCACATATACACAAAAAAGAGAACAAAGAGCCCTAACCATCTCCTCCATAGCCGAGACAACAAGAGCCTCAATCCTCCACCATAACCGAATCCACTACAAGCAACAATCCTCCATAGCCGAATCCAAAGCACCAATAACCACCATAGCCGAATCCAAAACAAACCAAACTCACCCTTAGCCGAATCCAGAACACCAAAATCCTTCAAAGTCGAGACCACCACAAGCAATAACCCTCCTTAGCCAAATCAAAACACTCCCCTCCTTCACCGAGAACACATCCCCCCATACAGCCCTTACAACCACTAAAACACCCCCTGACAAACACTCAAAAACAGCCCCTGAATCACCTTAAAACAGCAGCCCAAATCCTCTTAAAACAGTTCCTAAAAACCTTAAAAACAGTAACATAAAAAACTGCATAGATAATCTTAAAAATAATCACGCACAACTGCACTAAGAACCCACACAAACTTGGAACAATTCATTGAAATGTCAAAACAGGTGGCCTGAGCAGTGAGCAGCAAAACAGAGGCCGAACAGGAGCAGAACGGAGTTCGAACCGCAAGCAAAACAGCAAAGCAGTGAGCTAGGACGCTAAACCAGTGAACCGGAGAAGTTGATGAGCTGTATCCTTCCGACGTCCGTGAAACGCAAGCCTGAAAGTTGGAAAAAAGGTTAGACCTGAGGGTATCTTTCACACTCATTTTTCTGTATTATTTATTAAATATTACTTGCATGATTGTCATTTTGAAATGCATGTTGTGGCCTTTGAGTAGATAAATATGCATGAATCATGAGATGTAATATGTTGTGGCTGTGGAATAAAATGAGAGACGTGTCAACTCTCGCGGTATATCGGATGGAAACCCGGACATAAATTTCATAGCCGATTCCGAATGGACGGTAATATGATTTGTACTCGGGACACAACTCCACGTACCGCTTGAGTAAACGGCACCCTCTTTTGTTTTGTGTTGCTTTTGTTTATTTTTCGTCACTTGAATTCTGTATGTTGTTTATTTATGCATGATTCAATCGAGCGCATGGGCTTAGTAAGTGGAATGAAAGATCCCCTATGGGGAGGGGTTAAAGCCCTTTACCACGATGCTTTGCCGCGCCGGTTGATGTGTGTTCGGTTGGATGCAAGATACGTTCAATCGGGCATACTTAGTTTGATATTATTGTCCTTATCTTTTTATGCATGGTTCAATCAAGCGCATGGGCTTAGTAAGTGGAATGAAAGATCCCTTATGGGGAGGGGTTAAAACCCTTTACCACGATGCTTTGCCACGCCGGTTGATGTGTGTCCGGATTGGATGTAAGATGTGTTCAATCAGGCATACTTGGTTTTGATATGATTGGCTCTATTTTTGTATGTATTATGCGATCGCGCGCATGGGCTTAGTATGTTGGTCTAAAGGTCCTCTCTTTGAGAGATCAAGAGCCCCAAAAGGCCACCTTTATGGCAGTACTTCGTCGCCGCGCCCCTTTATTTTGTTGTTTATGTATTGCGTCCCATTTCATGCATCAGGTCTGTTCCCGTTCAAACGCGTTTACGAACGCAACTGGAACGCGTATGCATTTTGCCTTATCATGCATCAGGTCTTATTTCCGTTCGAACGCGTTCACGAACGCCATACGAATGTGAGCATTCTGTTTCATTTCCGTTCGAACGCGTTAACAAACGCTATAACGAACGTAAGCATTCTGTTTCATTTCCGTTCGAAGCGCGTTAACAAACGCCATACGAACGTAAGCATTCTGTTTCATTTCCGTTCGAACGCGTTATCAAATGCCATACGAACGCGAACCTTCTGTTTACCGTTCGAACGAGTTTACGAACGCTACACGAACGCGAACACACTAAACTGAGACATATTCATCACATGCCATATATAATTGTTTCTTAGGTGATTCTTTTATGAAACCACACATAGTCATTCTTATCTTTGTGCACATGATAATGAAAAGCATGTTTATTCCATTAGTTGCGTCATTTGCCTTAGTCTTGATTTGATGCATTACGATTCATATACCTATGCCATGATGACTTTGGAGTATTATTTCTTGTGATATATCGGATGGAAACCCAGACATAAATTCCGTAGCCGATTCCGAATGGACGGTAATGCGGTCTGTACTTGGGATACAACTCCACGTATCACTTGGAAAAGTGCTCACATGTATGCTTGTGCGGTTATTATGTATGCTTGTGTTTTTCATGAATATGTATGCTGAATGAAGTTGTATGTTCATTGTTACTTTGAGGTATTTTCAGGCATGTGTTCTTAGATATGAGATATATGCGAAATGTATGTATAAGTGTTATTTTGTACCCGTGAATATAGAAGCATGAT
>SKCR01014424.1:0-35716 GCA_019454045.1 Zanthoxylum bungeanum
TGAAATCAATCGTCACATCAAGCGTCAAATCAAAAGTCACTTTGAGTGATGATTGATTTGATTTATGGATTGAGTGAAAGACACTCAACATATCACTTTATTAAAGTAGATATGACTTGATGGACTTTTGATTTTGGAGTGTGGAAACACTCAAGCTTATTACATTCAATTTATTTGACTTTTTAAAAGTTAAATTAATTGGTAAATCGTTTATTATTTTGGAAAAAATATAAAAAATGATTTACAACTTTGTAATAATTAACACAATTTCATCTCTCTCTCAAAATTCTCTCTTCTCTCACGCAAAAAGAAGCTTTGCTCACTGTTTTGAAACCAGTTCAGGCATGAATATTTGGGAAGCAAGAGTGGGTTTTCATGGTGAAAATTCAGTGCTAGCACACTTACGAGTCTTGCGAAGGTGGTAGGGGGGTTCGACCATGAGCCGGGATCCATCCGACGATGCATGGAGCTCCATTTCGCAGCTCAAACACTGAAGACAGGGGCAGTGGACTGCAATGCAGTGTGCCGAAGGCAGTGCATTTTTGGGCTTGATTCGTCTTCAATTCGACATAACCGATCAATGTGGAGTATTCCGCTACCTCCGTTGATGTATTCACGGCATGTTTTCATGTCTTGTTTGATCTTGGGACTTAGAAAAACTCAACAGCCCTTACTGATGTAATGTTCTAATTGAGCATGGAACTGTGAAACTTCCAGGATCTTTCAACTTCGGGGGAAGCTTCCTCTGAATGATGGCGCTGCATTCTTCCGTCAATGCTACTGTCTCGTAATCTCCCAATCTCCTTTTTCGTGAAAGGATGTCTTTCATGAATTTGAAATAACTGGGCATTTGTTCCAAGGCTTCTGCAAATAGGATGTTGATGTGCAGCTTTTTGAAAATCTCCAAGAAAACGAGCAAACTGTTTGTCCAGTTTGTTTTTCTGAAGACGCTGAGGAAATGGTGGTGGAGTGATCTGTTCTGTTTCTTTTTCCTTTCTTCTTTTTCTTTTGCCATCTTTCTCTTCCATCTGTTGTTCAGCTTCTTTTGGAAATTCTCAGCAGCTGTTTTGGCTCCATATATCTTTTGTTGATCTCAGTACCACTCTTTAAGGTAATGGCTTGACATTGCTCCTTCCCCCTTCCCTCGGTTTCTTGGATTTGGTTCTGTGTTGCTGGGAAGATTACCCTGGCGGTCTGTAACTCTGAGCATTGGCCAGTTGTCTGATCTGATTCTCCAGTGCTTTGATGGAAGCTGATTGGCTCTGAATCATAGCTTATATCTTTTTAATTGAGCTAACATCTCTGCCATCACTGGTTCATTTGTCTGCTCCTGGCCTTTATTCTGTGCTGGAATCCACAGGTGGTGGATAGTTTCTTTGCTGTTGACCTGAATTGTTTTACTCCATTGAAAAATAGGATGATTCCTCCCCCCTGGGTTGTAGGTGTTGGAATATGGATTGTTCCCCCCTGTCTGTTGAAATTGTTGACATTAATTCCCGTTTCTTCAAGTTGATTTGAGTCTGGTGCTCCTCCATATGGTGAACTTGTGATCCAGTGGTAAGAGTCTCCATGAATTTGCTATCTGATCCAGCTTGGTGTTGACTGCTGTATTATTAGCTCCAACCTTATATATTCCTGCAATTCTTTGAATCAAACTTCTTTCAGTTGGCCACAAAGAGTTGTTTTTTGGCCATTTCTTCAATTAGTTCCCAGGCTTGATCTTCTCCTTTTTGCCATTAAAGCTCCTCCAGCAGCAGCATCAATTGTGGTTCTCATTATTCCAGAAAGCCCATTGTAAAATGTTTGACTTGAATCCATTTTGGATTTCATGGTGAGGACATTTCCTGAGCAAATCTTTGTACCTTTCCCAAGCCTCGTAGAGAGTTTTTCTGATTCTTGTTGTACAAAGGATGTGATGTCATTTCCTCTCAGCTTTCCATTTCTGGCTGGTGGAAAATACATTGGCAAGAAATTTGGGTGGCTAAGGTGTTCCATGTTGTGATAGAACCTGCTGGTAATGAATGTAGCCAGGCTTTAGCTCTGTCCTTCAAGGAGTATGGGAAGACACGCAGTCGCATTGCTTCTTCAGCTTCTCGGTTGTAATTGAAAGTACTGCAAACTTCCAGAAGTTGCTGATGTGGGCATTAGGATCTTCAGTTGCATTTCCTCCAAACTGAACTGACTGTTGTACTCATCTGAATGCAAGTTTTGATGTCACCCCTGAATTCATTTGCTGGTAATGGAGGGAGTACAATGCATGAAATGAGTCTGTCAACCACCGGAATGGTTCTGTCTCGAATGGGAATTGGTGGTGCAAAACCTCCAAAGGTTCAGGTTCCATGTTGCTAAAGCTTCTTGCTTCTTGGGCTTCTCGCCTTTCCCTTCTCAACTGTCTGATGGTTCTTTCAATTTCTGGGTCAAACGGTCGTAGTTCAAAGCTTCTGGTTCGTCTCATGAAGTTTCTGAGAACCTGAAATACAAGAAAACAAAAACAAAAGTAAAAAGAAATTAGATACAAGTAAAAGTAATCTAACCCCTAAACTAATAATAAAAAATAAATAAGTCCCCGCAACGGCGCCAAAAACTTGACCGGCGTAAACACACACTGTTGGATAATATGACCCATAGCGTCACTATTTGCACAGATCATTGTGTTGCTGTAGCAAATTAACTATGTAACAAGGAAATTGCACTCTCGTCATTTGTGATTAGATCACCATAGATATATAAATGAGAGAGGGTCCCTATGATTAGTTCCTCGATTGAGATGATATGAGACAGTATCAGTCCACGAAGGATTAATCATTAAATATCCCTAGCCGTAGTATTATCGAGACTGGACATCGATAATGCGGAATAGGCTAGTATTGCACTTGTGCGCGTTATGAGGGCACAACGGCATAGTTCTCATATATATAAGTATTGGATACTTGTGCAAGTGCGATAGGAGGTCGTGTTTCACCGATGGTACGGGAAACAGCTTCGCTCTGGATAGACCCTTTGGAATCCCATTGGTATTATGACTAGGTGTCTATGGGAGGCCGAAATCAAGGTAGGTGTGTATAGTCTTAACCTGACTTGCATCGCTAATACTTACGATAATCGATAAACTTTGGTTTTGGTGGTTGGGGGATCTTAACTGGTTATGTGTTCACCTCTTCTGGGTTTATCAGGAATCGTAGTGTATTGGATGTGATGTCAAGACGGAAGTATCACTCCAGTCATAGAGGAGATGATGTCACGCAGGATACGGTATTAGTGCTCTTAAGTGATGCGCATCCAATCGTGATATTATGACCAGGTCATGAATATCCGATTATAGAGACTAGTTACCAGACATCCGATATGTGTTTCGGACGGGGCAGACACTTATCCAGCCCCAGCCCTAGCACGTGACTATCCGATACTGGGCCGATATGCACAATACATCAGTATACTATGCTTGATACAGATCTTTGATATTCTTTAATGGATATTTCCGAAATACCGAACTTACGTCGCGACGTTAATTAAATCGAATTTAAATAAATAATTGCGCCTAGCGAAATTATTATTTACGTCGCTAACGAATTAATTCTAAATTAACTCGTTTGCCCGAATTAAAATCTAATTTTAATTCCGCGTCGAAATATAATTTCGTTTAATATATCGAATATATTAATTTACCGATTAATTCCAAATTAATCGTTATCTCTCTCTAGACGATATTTTATCCTAGATAAAAATCTCCGTAATTAATCCTAGATTAATTTTCTCTCTCATCTATATAATCCCAGATTATTCAAGAGTGCAAGTTGTGCGTCATCGGTGGATTATCGGGAAGCGACCCATGAGATCCCCGGATTAGTTGGCAGTAAATGCGGTCGCCGGAGTATCCGAATCACGTACGTACCAAGTACTACGTTCTACCGATTTACGAGACAAGGTCGACTCCTAGCAAAGCACCAAGTCTACCTAATTCTCCGGACATATCCATTAAAGAATATCAAAGATCTGTATCAAGCATAGTATACTGATGTATTGTGCACATAGGCCCAGTATCGGATAGTCACGTGCTAGGGCTGGGGCTGGATAAGTGTCTGCCCCGTCCGAAACACATATCGGATGTCTGGTAACTAGTCTCTATAATCGGATATTCATGACCTGGTCATAATATCACGATTGGATGCGCATCACTTAAGAGCACTAATACCGTATCCTACGTGACATCATCTCCACTATGACTGGAGCGATACTTCCGTCTTGACATCACATCCAATACACTACGATTCCTGATAAACCCAGAAGAGGTGAACACAGAACCAGTTAAGATCCCCCAACCACCAAAACCAAAGTTTATCGATTATCGTAAGTATTAGCGATGCAAGTCTCAGGTTTAGACTATACACACCTACCTTGATTTCGGCCTCCTATAGACACCTAGTCATAATACCAATGGGATTCCGAAGGGTCTATCCAGAGCGAAGCTGTTTCCCGTACCATCGGTGAAACACGACCTCCTATCGCACTTGCACAAGTATCCATACTTATATATATGAGAACTATGTCGTTGTGCCCTCCACAACGCGCACAAGTGCAATACTAGCCTATTCCGCATTATCGATGTTCCAGTCTCGATAATACTACGGCTAGGGATATTTAATGATTAATCCTTCGTGGACTGATACTGTCTCATATCATCTCAATCCAGGAACTAATCATAGGGACCTCTCTTCATTTATATATCTATGGTGATCTAATCACAAAATGACGAGAGTGAAATTCCTTGTTACATAGTTAATTTGCTACAACAGCAACACAATGATCTGTGCAAATATGACGCTATGGGTCATATTATCCAACAATCTCCCACTTGGCACATAGCCAGTCACTCGAGTGTCCTACACCTGAACTATGTAGGTTCGCTCAAATTGCTGAGGAAAGGTTTTCGTTAGCGGATTTGTTTGATTATCGTTTGACGCGATTTATACGATCATCACATCGCCACGATGTATGATCCGAACGAATCAGATGATATGAAGTATATATCTGGATCGTCGATTAGACCTTTAATTCCTTAGCCTGTGCTGACGCCTAGCTCGCTGCTAACAGAACTATATCTAATCTAATTAGATTTATTTTTGATCCAAATGGCTTCTATTGCTGCCTCAGCTGCAGCAATAATCCGCAATTTTGTTGTTTATTCGGCAACAGTTATCTTGCTTGGAAGATTTCCAGCTCACTGTCCCGTTATTCAAACTTTATAGTACCAGCAGTATTTAATCGTTTGGAAACTTGCTGCAGTGATCCCAGTCACTTCAAGTTCTCTTCTCCATAGTAAAAGACAGCATCTTTAGTTCTCTCAGATACTAACAGCTGTTCTTAATCTTTAATCCAGTGACTATCACTTGGATTAACCTGATCGTGACTCCATATGCTCGAAGCGTATGAGACACCCTATCAAGTTCATTTTAAATGTACAATTTCCCAGAGAGTGTTAACAAACTCCAAATCTATCCCAGTAGATCTTTATTCCTTGAATAAAGGTTGTTACCCCCCAGAATTCTACGGAGAATTTCTATGAAAGAATATTTATGAAAGCCAAGCTTTCACCAATAGTTATATGGGAATATGGGAATTTCACTGTTAGTGCGCTCTCCCACTAACCTCCTTATATACACAAGAATTATTTCGTTTTGAGTCAAATCATAAACCATTATGATTATTTCAAAACGTCAGTTCCAAGAACCTTATGCTTGCTTCAATCCAAACATGGATCGAATAACCCGCAAACCTTGTTTGTCGGTTATACAAATCATCAGAATGTTATAAACTTCTCCAAAAGGTTTCCTTTTCAGGAAAGCGATTTTTGATTGTAACTGACATATTTCATAAATGAAATATACAGTTATCAACAAGCATCTTCAAAATGGATTTACCATGGCAACAGGTAAAAGGTTGAACCGTTATTAACACAATGTTGATAACGATACCTTTTTTTTTTGTCAAAAGCCTAGCTTTGTACGTTGTGTGTTGCCATCCATGTATGTCTTCTTTGAAGACGTTTAATGTACCATAGGCACAATGCCTTATGTACAACAACTAGTATCCAAAATAGTTGTTATACATGGAATCCATTCGGATTCATGGCACTTTGCCATAACAGAGAGTCGATACCTCGTATCACTTCCTCTAAACGTAGTCGGATGTACACCTCCTTAAGATTGACATCATTATGGGGTGAGATCAGAAACCCATACCCTAGGTTGTTTTCTGACTCTATCCGATTTACGAAGTTCTTGTGTATTTGAAGATTAATGGTATAGTTTCATCATAGATGAACTATTTATGTTCCATTAAGGACTCGTCGCCTGCCTTGAACACTACTTACTATCTCGATTTCATCGAGTATCACTATCCTCCCACTGACCACTGCATATCGGTATTTCTCTCAGGAAAACCGCATGGTGAGCAACAATCACATTTTTCTCATGTGGGATTTATAAGTACTATACTTAAGGTTTCCTTAGGAAAACCTATATTGGCACTTATCAATTTGGGTCCTTAGTTTGGTATCATCCAAACGCTATGCCTGGCATACCCAAATTATCAGGAATGAGAACCTCGTTTCTTCTTCCCTGTTCATATCCTATATGATATCTGTCAAACAGATTTATATGGAACCTTATTCTAAATAAGTTTTGCACTGTTAATACATATCCTGTAGAAGGAAATAGTAGCTCAGAGCGACTCATGATAAACCTTATCATGTCCCACCAAATTCGGTTTTAGTTCAGACAACACACCGTCTAACTGACGTGTCCTCGGGAGAGTCCTCACATGAAAGACACCGTACTCTTTCATTTATATATGAAACTTACTGCTTAAGTATTTTCCATTTCGGTCTTACCGTGGCGGAATAACACTATAGCCGATCTGTTTGTTTTCTTCATGTCGAAACTTCAAAATTTCCGATCTGTGTTCTTCAAAAGAAACACATAACCACAACGTGATGATACATCCATTAAGGTCACGAAATATTCATGTTCATATCTAGCCTAGCTAGATATGGGCCCACTTACTTCACCATGAATAGGGCTAACAGATCGGTGGCCCTTTTACTATTACCAACTAAATAGTATTTTAGGTATTTTACCTAATAAACTAGATTCGTAGACCTTATTTGAATAGTCAAATCAGTCCTAGTACCCACTCTTAAAAAGTGTGGATATACGAGTCTTCTTTAATTGTGTCCTAGACTACAATGCCACAAATAAGTCTCCATTGATCAAATCAATTTGAGCTATTTATTTGTCATTTTATATGTTTGAGATTTTATTATATTCAAAATATAAATTCTGTTATTTACATCCAATGTATTTATCTCAGTATCATCTTTATATAATGAAACACTTTAGTGTTCTAGAATATAAAGTTTTATCTGCATCGGATTAAACACTGATATAGAGATAATGTCTCTAGTCAACTTGTTACATTATAACATTTCCTAAATTAAGTACATACCCAAAGGGTAGTACCTAAACTTAGGTATCTACGGTCGAAACAGCGACTTTCGTCCCGTTTCCAATTCGCAGAGAAATCTCGGCTTGAAGGCAGTATCCAGCTCACAGCGGATTCCGAACGTCAATACATATATGTATTATGTACCACACTAATTATTTAAAATCCAATTTCAATACTAGTAGTAAACATAACTTTGACAAATATTTTTAAAGTTAGAGCCTCGCCCTATCTTTAATTCCTTCGTGTCTTCCATATCCAAATGGTAGTCACTTTGGGATATGTCAATTATCTTTTCAATATTTCACAAACCTTTGGCCAAGCCTTGGGTTTTAGAATATCGAAATGATGTGCACCTTGTGCTACATGCCCAATTGCAAACTTTGATTTTTCTCCACTAGAATAGTCAATTAATTGCAACTTTAATACTTTTAAATCTAAAGATAGATTTATTGTAAGTATATTAATTAAGCACTAAAGTCATCATCAAATAAATCTTCCAAAGACTTTATGCTCTACTATTTACTTAATTATGGGCTTAGTAATAATAAGTTATTTTATCAAATAAATTAACCTATTATTAATTCCCAATTGAAAATTAAATCATTTAAACATTATCCAAGGATTATATATTTTAAATATTTAACTTTTTAAATTCTTTCTTGATTTCAATAGTCCAACTATTTAATCAATTTAATAAGGTACTATTTATTATAATGATTACAATAATCCATTTATTTAATCAACTATAATTTTAATATTGATTACAATAATCCAATTATAAAATCAACTATCACTTTAATTCAATTATATTGATTACTATAATCCAATTATAAAATCAACTATATATATTGAATGAGTTTGTATATAGTCCAACTATATATATTTTTAAAACAACATAAAATATTAGTCCAACTAATACTTTTGATTAATGTGACGAGAAAAAATATAAATGAGCGTGTTTAGCGAGTAATTGAACGAATGTTGCAAATTCAATACTTGCCTCCCACTATTTTTCGTCGAGCCTCTAACCCTCTGTGGAGTACTCGGGAAACCGCGTTTCCTAGTGGGCTAGGATCCTATTAAATAACACACAACCTTGACTTTGGCCAATAAAAGCTGTATGCTATTTAACTTAGGTAGATCTCTATGATCAATTGGATCTCATCCAATTCCTAGATCCGGTTAGGTGGACATCCAAGTCCGAAACATATGTATAATGTCAATGTATCCATTACATTTTCCTACCCTATCCTCCGAATCATCTAGGCCTTGGCTTTGGCCAAAAACAAACCTAATGATTCCAGATAAGCGGGACCCATTGACGAGGAAAGTTTCGTAATCAATGTCATTGGACAAAAAGTGATCTTGACTTTGGCCAATAAAAATCACGATTTGGACAAGACACCGATATGCAACAAAACTCTCATGATTCAAGTACATCCTTGATTGACAAAGGTCTTGACTTGGGCCAAACAAACCAATGCCAACTCGGATCTTGAACAAGAATCATTCAATGGAAGGATATTTGCTTAATATAAATTGAGGGATTTTCGCGTAATTGGCAACCAATTTATTTATCTTTGTTAGGTTCTCATCATCATACACCCTTAAGCATGCTTCTAAAACATCATAAAGCGCGTAAAGTAAATTAATAATGCATATCGGATGGATATTATATGGGTGGGGGCATTTTAGAAATTGTTGTAATAAATTCGATTTATTAAATTGGACCTGCGTGTCCAGCCTTATCACCTTCTTTCTCTTTGTATTCTCTTCTCACCTATTCCCCTCTATATATATGAGGTTTCTTTAGAAGTGTAGTGTAACGGGTAGAAGTAGTACAAGTGCTAGCTGAGTGAGAAAGGGAGAGATTTGATCTAGGATCAATGTGTAAAGTATCCATCCGCATATCACTATTAATTTACTTACGCGCTTTATGATGTTTTAGAAGCATGCTTAAGGGTGTTGATATGAGACCTAACAATGATAAATAAATTGGTTGCCAATTACGCGAAAATCCCTCAATTTATATTAAGCAATATCCTTCCATTGAATGATTCTTGTTCAAGATCTAAGTTGGCATTGGTTTGTTTGGCCAAAGTCAAGACCTTTGTCAATCAAGGATGTACTTGAATCATGAGAGTTTTTGTTGCATATCGGTGTCTGTCCAAATCGTGATTTTTACCCGAACGCGTGAGTGCACGTGGGCCCACTTTCATTTGGAAACGTGTGGGGCCCACATGACACATGTCATATTATGCATTATTTAATTCTAATGCATTGCATGGAGATAGTGTACAATGCACTCAATGGTTTTGCATGGAAATTGAGTGTTTGACACTCTAAGCCATTGCATGATTGTGTGTCATAAGTTTATTATTAATTTAATAAATATTATGGCATAAATATAAATTGATTTTTTGTAACAAAAATCATTGAACTCTCTCATCTCTCTCACGCGCAAAATAGTGGCTATTCTTCACTGGTTTTGAACCAGTTTGGGCGTGAACAATAGGGAAGCAAGAGTGGATTTTCATGGTGAAAATTCAAGTGCTAGCACACTTACAAGTCTTGCGAAGGTGGTAGGGAGGTTCGACCATGAGACGGGATCCATCCGACGATGCATGGAGCTCCATTTCGCAGCTCAAACACTGAAGACAGTGGGCAGTGGACTGCATGCAGTGGTGCCGAAGGCAGTGCGTTTTTTGGGCTTGATTCGTCTTCAATTCGACATAACCGATCAATGTGAGTATTCCGCTACCTCCGTTGATGTATTCACGCATGTTTTCATGTCTTGTTTGATCTTGGGACCTTAGAAAAACTCAACACACACGTATAACGCAAGCGTACGTATCGTTCAAGTAGTATAAAAAGTATCGATCCCACGAGGAATTAATACCTAAGTTATTAATTTTATGAGGTTAAATGATTACTAGTATCTAACAGGTTGTTTAATTGATTTGAAATAGCGACGATTCTAAATTTAATGATAAGTAAATGAATTATTTTGAAGGTAGATTTTAAGAAAATTCAATTTTAAAAACTATCTAGGGTTGTGATTATTCCAATATTATTTAAAGATAAAGTGGTTATCTTATAGTTGGGTAAAATATTGATTTATTAACCTGGAACACTAATTTATGTAAAAGCCTCTTCCGATGGTCAATTACAATACCTAGTATAATCCAATTGAACCATATGTCTATGTCAACCAAATTACATAGATTCATTATGATTAAGTTCCAATTATGGCTACCCCCGCCCGACAGGTATATTCCTATCCTGTAAGGAAATCTATTGAAAGGGTTATCTATCCTCAAGGAAGATCGTGGGCTATTGAGTCTAAGGTCTTAAACTTAAAATCCCTATGTCTAGTTAATTTTAAGTTTACCTAATCAATTTAATTAATGGCCAGTTAATTAAAGAGCATTAAGATTAAGACTCAATAAATATTTCTTTATATTACCCAAATTATAATCTAACCCTTATAAACCCGTGATATTGAATTTCATCACAACCCTAGATACTAACTTAGTTATGACACATAGCTAGGGCTGGTAAAACTTGAAAATAAAAGACATAACTGCTGAAAAGTAATTGCGGTAAATAAATACTGAAAAGTAAAAATACAATAAGATGCTAAGGTAAAAGGAATTAACTTCTACTATTAATTATTTAGATATCTCCCAGTAAAATAATATATAAACTTGTGATTTATTATCAACCGACCAATCTGGCGGTATCCTGATTAAGTCAATTTTAAGTCCAAAATAACTAGCCATAAAGGCGGAACCAAAATAACCAGCCATAAAGGCGGAACCAAAATAACCAGCCATAAAGGCGGAATAGTAATTTTATTATAACCGACCAATATGGCGGTATCCTTTATTAATCAGATTTTAAATAGTAAATATATTATTTTTTACGGGAGATAATCTAAATAACAATAGTAAAAGAATTACCTTTCACCTTAGCATAAGGAAGTTACCTCCTCATAGTGAATAGTAAAAACTGTAAAATAAAGAAAGTAAATTATTATTACTATTAAAAAATAATACAAAACTTGAATTTAAAGAACGAGAGAGAGAAACTCTCAATTTAGAACTAAGAAGTGAGAGAGAATGGTGTACTGAAAACTGAAATTTTGAGTTCTATTTATAGGCACGGATAAGGGTCCAGCGTCGCGCGCGCCCAAATTGCACTAGCGTCGCGACGCTGGGTACAATTCGACACGTGTCACGCGCTGGTTGGTCGGCTCAGAATCTTATCCGATGACGTGGCACTGTTCATGACGTCATTGCTTGCGTCATGCTGACGTGTCAACTGTTCATGACGTCATTGCTTGCGTCACTTTGATGATGTGGAAGGTGACATGGCGACACGTGGGGCGGCGGCCGTCGGACGAATGAGATTTCGACACGTGTCGCACTGTGATTGGCTGATGATGACATGGCATGTTGACTCGGTTGACTTGCTGACGTGGCTGCTGATGTGGAAGATATGTGGCGACACGTGGGGTGGTGGCCGTCCAAACAATGAGATGTTGACACGTGTCAAGCTGTGATTGGACGATGATGACGTGGCATGTCACATGGCATTGTTACTCGGTTGACCGGATGACGTGGCGACACGTAGGATGACACGTGGCACACGTGGCGATGATGACTGTCGGCACCATAGGATGTTGACACGTGGCAAGGCTCATTTTAGCATCTCCGTTGTGATGGTGACACGTGGCACGGCGCACGTTAGCAAAGTCAAACTTCTCTCAGATTCTGATTTGTGGACCTGGCGCATTTAGCAGATTCGGCGCATGTTGGGCGTCGCGACGTGCAAGGCTTCAGCGTCGCGACACTGAAATGACGATTTGCCCCTTTTTGTCCAGTTTTGTCCATTTTGCCCCAAAACACCTCCAGAATGTCCTGAACTTTATTTATCTACAAAATAACACAAAACACATCAAAATATTCACAAACTCAAGAAACTATACAAAATATTAGGTTAAATGAGTGGGAAATAGTGATAGAAATACCACTCATCAGTTACGACTTATAGTCATCTTCAGGAAAGCCAAGCTTTCACCGATTATTTTATGGGAATATCATTTCCAAGAAATGACATATTATCATTATCTTACAGGACATTCACGTCAGTGCACTCCCACTAACCCTTTTATATACACCAGAATCATTTCGTTTTGAATTAAATCATACTCCATTGTGATTACATCAAAACGAAAATTCCTAGAACCTATGCTTGCTTCAATCCAAACATGGATCGAATAACCTGCAAACCTTGTTTGCTTGTTATGGTACGACAAAACCGATAGGATGTTATAAACATCCTCCGAAAGATTCCTTTTCAGGAAAGCGATTTTCCGTTAAGCTGTCATATTTCATAAATGAAATACACAGCTTTAGCAATGATTATCCAAATGGATTTACAATGGCAACAGGTAAAAGGTTTCGTCGTAATCAACACAATGTTGATAACTCTACCTTTTCTTTACAAGCCTAGCTTAGTACGTTGGTATGGTGCCTTCCATGTATGTCTTCCTTGAAGACTTATAAAGTACCAATATGCACAATGCCTTATGGTACATCAACTAGTATCCAAACTTGTTGATATACATGGAATCCATTTCGGACTAATGACACTTATTGTATCACTACATCATACGTAATCAGTTGGTATACCTCAATAAGATTGACATCTTTATGAGGTGAGATCAGAAACTCATACCCCAGGTTGGTTTCTGACTCTCTCCGATCTACGCGGTTCTTGTGTATACGAAGATTAATGGAATAGTTTCATCCTTGATGAACTATTTATGTTCCATTAGGAATAGGGCCTTGAATATTATTACTCTGATTTTCATCGAGTTTTACTATCCTCCTACTTACCACTGCATGTATGTATTCCTCTCAGGAAAACTACATGGTGAGCAAAAATTTAATTGTTCTCTCGTGAGATGTATAAGTATAATACTTATGGTATCCCTAGGATAGCCTAGAATGATACTTATCCAATTTGGGTTTTAGTTTGGCATCATCCAACATATGCCTAGCATGCCCAAATTTACAGGAATGGGGGAAACCCGGTTTCTTTCCCGTTGATATCTAATATGTATTTGTCAAACAGATTATTATGGAACCTTATTCTAAATAAGTCTTACACTGTTTATCTGTATCCGTTGAAGGAAATGGTAGCTCAGAGCGACTCATGATTAGCCTTATTATGTCTAACATAATTCGGTTACTCAGTTCGGACACACCGTCACTTTGACGTGTTCCGGGAGGAGTCCTCATTTGAAAGAATACTAAACTCTTTCAAGTATATTAGAAACTTATTGCTTAAGTATTTTCCATTACGGTCTTACCGTGACGGTATAATAATATAGCCGATCTGTTTGTCTATTTCGTATCGAAACTATAGAAGTTTCTGATTTGTGTTATTCAAAAGAAACACATAACCATAACGCGATGCCACATCCGTATAGGTCACGAAATATTCATATCCACATCTAGCCTAGCTAGACATGGGCCCACTTGCTTCACTATGAACTAGGGCTAACAGATCGGTGGCATTTACACTTTTACCAAGTAAATAGTGTTTTAGGCACATTGCCCAATAAACTAGATTCGTAGACTTTATTTGATTGGAATCAAAACAGTCCGAGTACCCCCTCTTCGAAAGTGTGGATATATGAGTTGTTAGACATTATGACCCATAGCGTCACTGTTTTGTAAATGATATTGTATTATTGTACAAAATTAACTATGTAATAATCGAATTGCCTTTTGCCATTTTGTAATTTATTTACTTTGACATATAAATGGCAAAGTCCATATGATTAGTTCCGTATTGAGATGATAGAGACAGTATCAATACATAAAGGTTTAATCATTAAATATCCCTAGTCGGAGTATTATCGAGATCGGACATCGATAATGCGGAATAGACTAGTATTGCATTTGTGCATGTTGTGAGGGCACAACGACATAGTTCTCATATATTTTAAGTATAGGATACTTATGCAAGTGCGATAGGAGGTTGTGTTTTACCGATGGTACGAAAACAGCTTCGCTCTGGATAGACCCCGCGGAATCCCATTGGTAGTATGTCTGCGTGTCTATGAGAGGCCGCATCAGGGTAGTGTGTATATGGTCTTAACCTGAGACTTGCAATCGCTAGTACTTGCGACAATCGGTAAACTTTGGTTTTGGTGGTTGGGGCTTTAACCGGTGTTCTGTGTTCACCACTTCTGGGCTTATCAGGAATCGTGGTGTACGGGTGTGATGTCAAGATGGAAGTATCACTTCAGACATATGGAGTTGATGATCGCGCAGGACACAGAACTAGTACTCTCTAAAAAGGTTGCAACCGTCGGGACAATATGACCAGGTCAGGATTGTCCGATTAAAGAGACTAGTTGTTTGATGTCTGATATATGTTTCGTACGGGGCAGACACACTTCCAGCCCCAGGCCTAACATGTGATCGTTCGATACTGGATCGATGTACGCGATACTACGGTATACTACGCTTGATATAGATCTAATATTCCAGTAAGAATATTTCTGGAGAATTGGGTAGGCAAGGCGCTTTGCTAGAAGCCAACCTTGTCTTGTAAATCGGTAAAAACGTAATACGAGGTACGTATGTGTTTGGATTATCCAACGACCTTATTTACTGCCAACATATCCGGAGATCGCTTGGGTCGCTTCCTGAAGATTCACCTATGATGTTTGATTCGAACTTTATTAATCTTGGATTAATAACAGAGAAACTTTATCTTGGATAAAATGCCTTATTAGGAGAGAGAGAGAGAGAGATCGATTAATTTGGAATTAATCGATAAAATAATATATTCGATATATTATTAACGAAATTAGATTTCGACGCGAAATTAAAATTGGATTTTAATTCGGGCAAACAAATTAATTTAGAATTAATTCATTAGCAAACTGAATATAATTTCGCAAGGCGTAATTATTTAATTCACGTCGCGACGGAAATTCGTTAATTCGGAATTAGCGAAACCGAGCCCGAAAGTGTTTGCGGACACATTCGTATTTTGAATCGAGTGGCATCCGCAAATCGCATCGCGATATCTCATTACTTGATACGAATAGATGATGGATGTATCTAGTCACCTTTAAGGGATGATACATTGTCTCTAATCTCAAAGTAATGTAATGATGGCAAATGATGAATTTATTTTGGAGGGAAAACCTTTCACGGTTTTTGAAGGGTTTTTGATTGAAAAATTCATTTTGGTATTTTATATCATTATTTTTAATTGCTTTTCATTTTCCCTCTCCCTCACGTTTTTGGTAACAAAAGGTAAAAAAAGAAAACCAAAAGGCTAACACTCCTCTCCTTCTCCTTTGCTCACGCCGTGAGCTTCCAACCAAAGGCAGAAAATTGTTTTTCATTCTCCATTTTTGCTAGCACAAGCAAGGATCAAAAGAGGTGATAGGGAAACCACCTGGAGCTTGGAACACTTGAAGATTCGCAGCTTCTCTTCATCTTCTTGCTTGGCCGAAACTTCTACCTTGGAGGCTCAAGGATCCTCTTCACCATTTTCGTCACAAAGCTTTGTAGTATGTTTCCGCCATCCTTCAAGCTTTGCTGTATGTTACTTGTATTTCTATGGCTTAATCTTTCATTGGACTAATTATAGAAACCAACACGAGTCTTGTTCGATTGTGTCCCAGACAACAATGCCACAAATTAATTTCTTCTGATCAAATCAGTTTGAGCCATTTGTTTGTCATTATATAAATTTGAGATTTATTTATATTCAAAATATAATTATGTTATTCACATATAATGTGTTTATCTCAATATCATCCTTATATAATAAAACACTTTAGTGTTCTAAAATATAAAGTTCACCCGCAGTGGGTTAAACACTGATAAAGAGATAATGTATCTAGTCAAACTAGTTACATTATACAGTTCTCTAATCTTGCTCATAGCAGATTCTGAACATCAATATATATATATATATATTATGTACCATATTAAGTATCTAAAAAATCCAATTTTAATACTAGTAATGAACATAATTTTGACAAACATATTTGAAGTCAAAGCCTTGCTCGTCTTCAATTCCTTCATGTCTACTTTTTGTCAAACGACAGTCACGCTTCGCGATTCCGTTTGCCACAATTGTGCAGACATTTTAGGTATGTCATTTATCTTCCAAGAAGACTATAATGATTTTGCCTGCCCTTTTTCAGCATTCCAGAAGTCTTTGGCCAAGCCATGGGCTTCTAGAATATCTAAGTAAGGTGCACCTTGCACTACTTGCCTAATTGCAAAGTTTGACTTTGTCTCCTTGAGAATAGTCATTAATTCTCCAAGAATTAAGTATTGCAATTTTTAGCACACTTCTAAAATCTAAACATAGATTTATGAAGATCCTTCAATTTCATCATCATACTTTAAGGATCTAATCCTTATTTCTGATTAGAATTAAGGAGTCTACTACGACAAACTTAATGGATTAAGCACTTAAGTTATCATTACATAATCTTCCAAAGATTATGCTCCACTATGCTTAACTCCGGGCTTAGGCATAATATTATTTTATATCAAATAATAACTAATTATTTTTCCAGGACCATCCTGAAATTTAATTCCCAATTGAAAATTAAATCATTTAAATACATTTTCCCTAGGATTATGTATTAAACGTCAATCTTTCAATTTTAATCTTGATTCTAATAGTCCAACTATTTAATCAACGATTTGTGGTACTATTTATTATAATTATGATAGTCCAACTATACAATCAAATTTATTTAAATCAATTAACCTCAATTATATTGATTACTATAGTCCAACTATAAAATCAACTATAAATTGAAATTAATTAATTCAAATATATTGATTACTATAATCCAATTATATAATCAACTATAATACAATCCAACTGTTTATTAAAACAACAATTTAAATATTAGTCCAACTAACATTTATATCTTTGACGAATGATATTTGTTTGAGCGCATATGGCGAGTAATTGAACAAATATTGCAAATTCAATTATTGCCTCCCACTATTTTTCGGTGAGCCTCTAACCCTCTGTTGAGTACTCGGGAAACCGTGTTTCCTAGTGGGCTAGGATCCCGTTAAATATCACACAATCTTGACTTTGGCCAACAAATTGTATGATAATTAACTAGGTAGAATCTCTAAGATCAATTGGATCCAATCCAATTCCTAGATCCAGTAGGTGGACTTCCAAATCCTAACATATATCTTATATATGCCAATACATCCAATGTATTACCTAACATTTTCCTCTGAATCAACTAGGCCTTGGCTTTGGCACACAAAACCTAATGATCCCAGTCAAGCGCGACCCATTGACCATGGAAAGCTTCGTAATCAATGTCGATGGACAATAAGTGGTCTTGACTTTGGCCAACAAACCACAACTTGGACAGGACACTGACATGTAACAAAGCCTTCATGATTCAACACATCTTCGACAGACAAAGGCCTTGACTTTGGCCAACAACCAATGCCGTCTTAGAGATCTTGAGTGACAATCACTCAATGGAAGGAAAGACGCTTAATATTATTTGAGGTTTTTTCGCGTGCAAATTGGCAACCAATTTATTATCTTTGTTAAGGTCTCATCATCATCATACCCTTAAACATGCATTCTAAATACATAATAAACCGTATATGAAAATAATAATGATATGCGGATGGATATTTTACACATTGATCCTAGATCAAATCTCTCACTTTCTCTCTCCCGCTAGCCACAAAAATTTTATTCTACCCGTTACACTACACTTCTGAAGAAACCTCATTTACATTGAGGGGAATAGGTGAGAAGAGAATACAAAGAATATGAGGTGATAAGGCTGGACACGCAGGTCCAATTAATAAATCAAATTTATTACAAAAATTTCTAAAATTGCCCCACCCATCTAATATCCATCCGATATACATTATTCATGCATCACAACCATGTATTCACTCAAGCATGTTATCAATCAATCTAATCCAATTAATTAATCTGATAATTAGTGATCATCCAATGTTCAAACAATGATTTGATTTTGTTCGAGTCAAACTCGTTTTTGCGAATAGAGTAAAGTAACGAAGTTTCGGAATTAAATTAAACTACATAATTAAATCCAATTTAATACGTATTTAATACTAATCCACTATTTAATTCCAAATTAATATTACACTTTATTTACGAACCTTACGACTTAAATTCCAAATTTAATCGTTTCGAGTCTCAAAGCTCGATTAATATCCAATATTAATTTAATTAAGTCTAATGGGCTTTTAATTAATTTGTTAAGGCGGGACTTTGGTCAACTCCTCTCAAACCGAATAACCAAAATCCAATCCGGGAGTTAACCCATAAGCCTAGAAATCAATCTTGGCCCATTAGGCCCAATTAAACTTTAAAGGTCCATTAGTCGCATTTGGGCTTTATGGATGCGGGTTTTGGCCCAATTGGATCCAACCAATGTTGCCTAAACCAAACTTTGTACAACAAAGCCCAATAAGCCCAATAACAACAATTCAAGCTCAATTTCCAAAATTAGCCCAATTAATTAAATTACACAAATCCAATTTCGCAATTTAATTACCTAAAGTGTATATCATGATTAATCACCCAAATTAACATTTCTAAAACATCAATTCATACAATTAATCATGCTCATTATCATCATCATATGTCCAACACATTTTGATTAAAATCAAACCCATTACATGCTCTTTAAGTCTCGGCCAATGAGAGGATTTTATATCCGATTTGGTTTCAATCCAATTAATCCCACAATCGACATTAAATCAACATCCTAATTGATTCTAACTCATCCAATGAATTAAAAAATCAAAATTCCAAGACTTTAGGGCTAAGTCACAATTCGGCCAACATTAGCATTTTGGGGAAATTTGTTCCAAACAAAATTTCTTCAAATTGATCCAATCAATTATCAATTAAAACATATTCAAACATACTTAATCATCCAATTTCATAATTTCATGCTCAAATTCATTTTACCCAATTTCATGCTAAATGACATACTTGGCAATTTGGGGATTTTACGTCCGATCCGAATTCAATCCAATTGATTCCACAATCCACATCAAATCATATTCCCGAATGATTTCCAACACATCCAATTGTCAAAAATCAAAAATCCCGAGACATTAAAATCATGTTCAACTTTCGGCCAAGGTGGAAATTTGGGGAAAAAATGATCCAATCAAATTTTCTTGAAATTGACCCAATCAATCTTCAATTCAAACACAATTAAGCATACAAATCCATCCAATTTAATTTATCATGCTCAAAATCAAGTTTGCCCAAATTTTATCCCTAACTTTTTCATGCTTTTAACCTAAGCTCTGATACCATTGTTGGAGTTTCTATAGGTCCCAAGATCAAAACTCAAGCATGAAACTTAAGTGAATACAACGACGGAAGTTGCAGAATACTTACATCGAGCGGTTGAGCGACGAATTGGGCAACAAAACGAATTGCCTTGGCAGTGGACTGCTCACTGGTTTGAGCGGCAGTGGGCTGCTGTGAACAGTGAATTTCGGCCATCATCAACAAGATTTGAAGCTCCAAGCTTCGTCATTTGATTCCCGGCTCATGGGTGAGCTTCCCTATCACCTTCGCATTGATCCCGGAGTGTGCTAGCACTCTTGTTTTGCCACAAAACGCACTGCTTCCCTCCATTTTGTTCACGGTAGTACCCAGAAAAACTAGAACAGAAATGGCGTGAGTGATGAGAGGAAAAAGAAGAGGAGAGAGAGGAGGGAAATGTGTCTCTCGGTTTTGTGTGTAATTTGTGTATCTAATACACATGAATTTCATTTCAATTTCATTTCACACACATTTGGCTTTAATTGCCAACCACACACATCACTCATCACATCAAGTCAACTCAATCAAGTTGTCAAGTCACATCACTCAAAGTGACAAGTGATTTGACGCTTGATGCGACTAATGATTTGACGCTTGATTTGACGTGCCGCACTCGAATTCGAATGCGAATGCGCTCGCAAATATTCTCGGGCTCGGGTTCGTTAATTCCAAAATAACAAATTTTCCGTTGCGTCGTAATTAAACGATTACGCCTTGCGAAATCACTATTCACGTCGCTAACGAATTAATTCTAAATTAATTCGCTCGCCCGAATTAAAATCTAATTTTAATTCCGCGTCGAAATCTAATTTCGTTTAATATATCAAATATATTAATTAATCGATTCATTCCAAATTAATCATTCTCTCTCTTTAATGATATTTTATCCCAGATAAAATATCTCCGTAATTAATCCCAGATTAATTTTCTCTCTCATCTAATTAATCCCAGATTAATTAAAAGTGCGAGTCATACGTCATCGGTGAATCTTTGGGAAGCGGCCCATGAGATCCCCGGATATGTTGGCAGTCAATCGGTCATCGGACTATCCGAACACGTAAGTACCAAGTACTACGTTTTACCGATTTACAAGACAAGGCTGGCTTCTAGCAAAGCACCATGCCTACCCAATTCTCCTGAAATATCCTTACAGGAATAAGGATCTATATCAAGCGTAGTATACCGTAGTATTGCGTATTTATGTCCAGTATCAGATGATCACATGCAAGGCCTGGGGCTGGTACAGTGTCTGCCCCGTACGAAGCATATATCGGATAACAAGCAACTAGTCTCTTTAATATCGGATAATCATGACAAAGTCATATTATCCCGACGGTTGCAACATTATATAGAGAACGAGTTTTGTATCACTGCGCGATCATCAACTCTATATGACTGGAGTGACACTTCCGTCTTGACATCACACCCAACACACTACGATTCTCGATATACTCAGCATCGGCGTACACAGAACCTGTTACAGCCCTGGACGACCTCAACCAAAGTATATTGATTGTCGTATGCATTAGCGGTGCAAGTCTCAGGTTAAGACCAAATACACCTTCCCTGATTTCGGACTTCCATAGACACATAGTCATACTACCAATGGAATTCCGAGGGGTCTAATCCAGAGCGAAGCTGTTTCCCGTACCATCGGTGAAACACAACCTCATATTACACTTGCATGAGTATCCTATACCAAAATATATGAGAACTATGTCGTTGTGCTCTCACAAACGCGCACAAGTGTAATACTAGTCTTTTGCGCATTCATCGATGTCCAATCTCGATAATGCTCTGACTAGGGATGTTTAATGATTTATCCTTCGTGGACTGATACTGTCTCATATCATTCTCCGTCCAGGAACAAATCATAGGGACCTCTCATCATTTATATATCTAGGTAATCTAATCACAAATGATAAGAGTGCAATCTCCTTTGTCACATAGTTAATTTGTACAACAACACCGTGATCTGTACAAATAGTGACGTTATGGGTCATTATTGTCCAACAATCTCCCATTTGGCCTATAGCCAGTCACTCGAGTGTCTGACACCCGAACTATGTACTGTTTGGCTCAAATTGCTGAGAAAAGGCTTTCGTCAGCGGATTTGCATGATTATCATCTGATGCGATTTATTCGATCATCACATCGCCACGATGTATGATCCGAACGAATCAGATGAAAAATTGAAGTATTTATCTGGATCGTTGATGAGACCATTGATTCTTTAGCCTGCGCTGTAGCCTAGCTCAGCTGCTAACAGAATTATATCTAATCTAATTAGATTTATCGACCCCAGAAGATTTCTATTGCGGCTTCAGCTGCAGCAATAACCCGAATTTGTTGTTTATCCGGCAACAGAATCTTGCTAGGAATATTTCCAGCTCACTGTACCGTTATACTATTGTATAGTACCTTTGTTACGACTTATAGTCGTCTTCAGGAAAGCCAAGCTTTCACCAATTATTTTATGGGAATATCATTTCCAAGAAATTACATATTATCATTATCTTACAGGACATTGTGCACTCCCACTAACCCTTTATATACACCAAGAATCATTTCGTTTTGAATTAAATCATACTCCATTATGATTACATCAAAACGAAAATTCCTAGAACCTATGCTTGCTTCAATCCAAACATGGATCGAATAACCTGCAAACCTTGTTTGCTTGTTATGGTACGACAAAACCGATAGGATGTTATAAACATCCTCCGAAAGGTTTCATTTCAGGAAAGCGATTTTCCGTTAAGCTGTCTTATTTCATAAATGAAATACACAGCTTTAGCAAGGATTATCCAAATGGATTTACAATGGCAACAGTTAAAAGGTTTCGTCGTAATCAACACAATGTTGATAACTCTACCTTTTCTTTACAAGCCTAGCTTAGTACGTTGGTATGTTGCCTTCCATGTATGTCTTCCTTGAAGACTTATAAAGTACCAATAGGCACAATGCCTTATGGTACATCAACTAGTATCCAAACTTGTTGATATACATGGAATCCATTTTGGACTAATGACACTTTGTCATAATAGGGAGTCAATACCTTGTATCACTACATCATACGTAATCAGTTGGTACGAAGCATATATCGGATAACAAGCAACTAGTCTCTTTAATATCGGATAATCATGACAAAGTCATATTATCCCGACGGTTGCAACCTTATATAGAGAACGAGTTTTGTATCCCTGCGCGATCATCAACTCCATATAACTGGAGTGACACTTCCGTCTTGACATCACACCCAACACACTACGATTCTCGATATACTCAGCATCGGCGTACACAGAACCTGTTACAGCCCTGGACGACCTCAACCAAAGTATATTGATTGTCGTATGCATTAGCGGAGCAAGTCTCAGGTTAAGACCAAATACACCTACCCTGAATTCGGACTTCCATAGACACATAGTCATACTACCAATGGAATTCCGATGGGTCTAATCCAGAGCGAAGCTGTTTCCCGTACCATCGGTGAAACACAACCTCATATTACACTTGCATGAGTATCCTATACCCAAATATATGAGAACTATGTCGTTGTGCTCTCACAAACGCGCACAAGTGTAATACTAGTCTTTTGCGCATTCATCGATGTCCAATCTCGATAATGCTTTGACTAGGGATGTTTAATGATTTATCCTTCGTGGACTGATACTGTCTCATATCATTCTCCGTCCAGTAACAAATCATAGGGACCTCTCATCATTTATATATCGAGGTGATCTAATCACAAATGATAAGAGTGCAATCTCCTTTGTCACATAGTTAATTTGTACAATAACACCGTGATCTGTACAAATAGTGACACTATGGGTCATTATTGACCAACACAAGACCCATTTGTTTTGATTGTTCTACAAGCTTAGGCATGTTACTATATATTCTAAACATAAAACTCATAAAACATGCAAAGAACATAATCCTAAACATGTTAACTATCATAAGAACTCTAATTAAATAAAGAAAGAAAAAGACTTACTTGAACCGTAGACTCCTCAATTCCTCCCTCCAATCTACAAGCTCTTCTCGAACTCAACAAGCTCTTCCACGTTCCAAAGAGCCACCCAAGTGAGTGGCCTCCAAAGATGCACACACCAAAGCCAAAACTCAACGGCAAGACTACGCTTTGAGTGCACGGTATTTTGCCTTTGGTGCTAGCCTAGGAAAATACCACAAAACTTTTAACTCAAGGTTCCTATAGTCAATTAGACTTAAGGATCCTCAAAATCAGTGGCTTACTCTAAAACTTTAGAGTTGCTCACTTATATAAACCCAACATATGAAGGTTTGGTCCAAAAATTTGTGAAGAATTCTTTGAGTTTATATAGTGCTCCAAAGACAACAAAATTAATTAAGAATCCGATGTGGGATAAAAGCCAATTAATCTTAGCCATTGGATCTTAATTTAGTGGTTCTTTGAGATTATAAAACCATAATAAGAGTTTGGGCCGAATTGGAATTCAAAACAAATAACAAAAATAAATTAACAAAATTTACTATTCACGCATTACTATTCACGTGAATAGTAATTGTTTTTTTTATCTATTTATTCCAATTCCCAAAGTGCCCCTATCGTCATTCACCAATCCCTAAGCCACTATGGAACCTCATAAATGATCTGTTCAATAATTAAACACATTGAACCATTTATGAACAATTCCTACAGCAATCATATATGCTGTTAAATATGTATTGTGCACTGTTAACCATTGATTTTGACTTTGTTGTGTGTGACCTTTTGGGTTCCCCTCAAGTTGGACATGAAATGAATCGTGATAATTTAATCGAACATAAATTATCCTCCGATCAGATGGTCGTTCGATTTCAATGACCAAGGTTGACATCTAGCAACATGCCAAAGCCCCCAAATGAGAAGGAAATATATATATATATATATACCCATTCTGTATGCGATTAACATATGATACGGTCCATCGCCTCACTGTATCCCCACCTATTGACCTAGGGTACGGAAAGTGTCTATCCATATGGTCAAAGGTATAGTGTCATGAATCATGCTAACCCAAAAATCTCACATGATTCTTCCGCTGTGGCCACAGTCTCAAGCACTGATCACAGATATCAACCCGCGAACTGGAATACTACTCTTATAAGAAAATATATTCCGAGAGAGTGGCGATTCTCTATTGTATCTTTACAAACTTCATGTGTTTCAACAAATGACCCAATCATACCCTTATGACCAGATCTTTTGAACCGGGGAATGAGAATGTCAAAGTAATTTGATCCACACATAAGATTGTAAAGACCTCAAGTCTAAGGACTAATAATATATTTGATACATGAAAGTTCTCACAGACACATGGGATAAACACTCCATATGAAAACTTTCAGCGGTCAGTTCGATGGACACGAGCAACTCATGCATCCATATGATACACCAAGCAGACGGATCTCCATTAGTAACCTATGAGATCGACTACCCCACTTAAGGGCTGATCATATCATTATGCTAGTCTCTCCGTTTTGTGAACGCCTAGATTATTCGCAAAACTATGACTAGGAATATTTAAGAGTAATGATTCTCATAAGGCATGGAAGCCATCATCTTATTACTCTAAAGGCTTTATTACAGTGTTGATGATTCATATAAATTATATAAGACACGTATAATAAAGATCGCCATTTTATTAATTAATGAAAATATTATAAATACATGTACTTATAGCCTATCCACAAGTTGGGTATAGGGCATATCCCTAACAAAATAAACAATAGATCCTCCAAATTAGTCCAACACTTTAAATATACTTTAAGGTAAGCTTTGAGTAAATGATTATCTAGATGTCTTCACAGCTTTTCCTTTTGGCTATAAAAAGGTAGTGAGTGAAGGAAGACACCAAAAAATTATCTAATTCTAGTAATACCTTTGGTTAAATTAACTTTAGTTTGGAAAGTTTTATTAACGCCTTGGTCCCACCCCACTTGTATCTTTTATAATGTCTTTTATTATAAACAAGTGATTTATATTTTTTATCCTTAAAGGTAATAAATCTCTAAGTTCATCACAGAATAATTACTTAGCTAAGGGATAAGCAATACATTCTTTATTTCCTTAGAAAGTCTCTAGATGCTTGCACCCTAAAATAATCATGCTAATTCTAATCATACATAGAATCATCAAGCATATGAGTTTTGATATGTTGGAATTATTTTAGGCATTAAATAACTTTATTAATATTTAATTATGATATTGTATTTTATTTTAATAAAATAAATTTACTATTCACATTTTTTTACAGATGCGTGAACTTTAAATGTAATTTCACAATTCAAATATTAACTAAATCATGCAAAACTTATGCCTAAAATTTAGTTCAGGGTGTTAGCTTTCCAACGAGCTTTTACACACTCATTTTGAGTTCAAATGAGAGAGAACTAATCAAAACAAAAACGGCGCTCTGATACCACTGTTGGGAAGTGGCCGCGAGTGCGCAGTGAAAAATTAAATAAATCAAATTATGATGTTGCTATCCCTTTCCCCAAGACCAATTTGTTTTGATTATTCTACAAACCTAGGCATGTTACTATATATTCTAAGCATAAAAACTCATAAAATGCAATGAACATAAACCTAAACATGCTAACTATCATAAGAACTCTAATTAAAATAAAAAAAGAAAAAGACTTACTTGAACCGAAGACTCCTCCAGTCCCCCTCCAATCTTCAACATTTTCTTGAACTCAGTAAGGTCTTCCACGTTCCAAAGAGCCCCCAAGTGTGTGGCCTCCAAAGGTGCACACACCAAAGCCAAAACTCAACGGCAAGACTACGCCTTGCTTGCACGGGTATTTTGCCCTTGGTGCTAGCCTAGGCAAATACCTCAAAACTTTTAACTCGAGGTTCCTCTAGTCAATTAGACTTAAGGATCCTCAAAATCAGTGGCCTACTCTTACACTTAGAGTTGCTCACTAATATAAACCCAATATATGAAAAGTTTGGTGCAAAAATTTTAAAGAATTTTTTGGGTTTATATAGGTGCTCCAATGACAACAAAATTAATTAAGAATCTGATGTGGGATAAAAGATAATTTAATATTAGCCATTGGATCTTAATTTTGTGGTTAAATGAGATTATAAAACCCTAATAAGAGTTTGGGCCGAATTGGAATTCAAAACAAATAACAAACCAAATTTACTATTCACATTACTATTCATGTTATTTATTTATTTATTTATTTCAATTCCCAAAGTGCCCCTATCGTCATTCACCAATCCCTAAGCCACTATGGAACCCCATAAATGATCTGTTCAATAATTAAACACATTGAACCATTTATGAACAATTCCTACAGCAATCATATATACTGTTAAATATGTATTGTGCACTGTTAACCATTGATTTCGACTTTGTTGTGTGTAACCTTTTGGGTTCCCCTCAAGTTGGACATGAAATGAATCGTGATAATTTAATCGAACATAAATTATCCTCCGATCAGATGGTCGTTCGATTTCAATTACCAAGGTTGACATCTAGCAACATGCCAAGGCCCCAAAATGAGAAGGAAAGATATATATATACCCATTATGTATGCGATTTACATATGATATGGTCCCTCGCCTCACTGTATCCCCACCTATTGACCTAGGGTACGGAAAGTGTCTACCCATATGGTCAAAGGTATGATGTTGATAGTGTCATGAATCGTGCTAACCCAAGAATCTCACATGATTCTTCCGCTGCGGCCACAGTCTCAAGCACTGATAACACATATCAACCCGCAAACTAGAATACTACTCTTATAAGAAAATATTATCCGAGAGAGTGGCAATTCTCTGTTGTATCTTTACAAACTTCTTGTGTTTCAACAAATGACCCAATCATACCCTTATGATCGGATCTTTTGAACCGGGGAAGGAAAATGTCAAAGTTATTTGATCCACACATAAGATTGTAAAGACCTCAAGTCTAAGGACTAGTCATACAATCGATACATGAAAGTTCTCACAGAAACATGGGATAAACACTCCATGTAAAAACATTCGGCGGTCAGTTCGATGGACACGAGAAACTCATGCATCCATGTGATACACCAAGCGGACGGATCTCCGCTAGTAGTCTATGAGATCGGCTACCCCACTTAAGGGCGGATCATATCATCATGTTAGTCTCTATGCTTTGTGAACGCCCATATTATTAAAAAAACTATGACTAGGAACGTTTAAGAGTAATGATTCTCATAAGGCGTGGAAGCCATCATCTTATTACTCCAAGAGCTTTATTACAATGTTTGATGATTCATATAAGTTATGTAAGACACGTATAATAAAAATTGTCATTTTATTAATTAATGAAAATATTACAAATACATGTACATATAGCCCATCCACAAGTTGGGTATAAGGCATATCTCTAACACTCTTTTCTTTAACTAGTTTTATTTATTAAGTTTTAAGTTTTGGTATCAGTCTTATTTTTATGTCTTAGGGCATTAGATTTCTTTTATCACTGTTATTACATGAAATTTATGCTTTAAGTTATGGTTTAGTTACGTTTTAGATAGAAAAGTTTTAAAGCATGTGTTTTTATGTTTTTCGGGGCATGAGGGAAAAACTCACCCCAGTATGTAACTTGAGATATAGTTGGAATTGACGGATATAGAGGACATGTGCACATGTAGAGGACTATGGGGACGACGATATGTAACGCCCTTAGATCTTAGTTTCAGAGCCACGATGACGGCATAGGTTCATGTACCTGGACTCTATTTCAGAGCTTGGGTGGTAGTATAGATTTTCACCCCCAGTTCTAGTTTTTGGCTTGAGGGATGGCGATACGTAACGCCCCAAGACCACCAGTTTCAGAGACAGTAGTGGCATACTTTGGGGGACGGCGATACGTAACGCCCCAAAGTCATGGATTTGCACTGCTGGTTACAGAGCGATACGTAATGCCCTCATACGTCAAGTTTTTCAGACAGAGACATAGATTTTAGATACAGTTTTTAGATTCTCATTTACAGTTTTTAGTTTTCAGATATAATTTTTAGAAAGAGCTTTTAGAAAATAAAGTTTTCAGAAACATTAGTTTATAAGAGATTCAGAATTTTAGAGCAGAAACCAGTTTCTTATAAAACTTTTTAATGAGTTTTTGACTTAAAACCAAATGTCTTTATAATAGTTTTCGTTTTTTAAGTCCACTCACTTAGATCGTATAACGATCTAACCCCCACTCCAGTTTTCGTATTTTGTAGGATTCTCAGAGGATGAGCTCGGGAGGACGGATACTAGTGCAGTCACTAGGTATGGAGTCCACCAGTATGAGTCAGAGTTTGAGTAATGGTCAAGTCTTAGTCAAGTACGAGTTATAGTAAAAAATGAGTCTTGTATCAGTCCTGATGTGTGAAGTCATTGCAAAATCAATTGTTACCAAGTATAATAATTAATATTGAGTTTGTTTTCAGTGTTTTCGGGTTGGGCTACGGTCTCATACAAAGCATAGTCAAATCAAGATAAGTATATTACTATCAGTTATAGGTAGTTAGTCAGAGGCTGATGGGGTTTGTACTACTATCCCCTACCGGTAACATCTCCTAGATCGGGGATGTTACATAAAGTTACTATTTTATATATTTATATGAGTTATAAATATTGATATGCATTTTTAGATGAGTAGACACAAAATAATATTCATAAGATCAATGGTTATTGTTTTTCATGTGATGAATGGATTTTGCATTGCTCGTAAATTATTTCGGCTCTTATTTTTATGTTGTTTTGGTTTTGAGTTGTAAGGCCATAAGGTCATTGTTTACAAATGTTGTAATTTATTTTTCCAATGTAAAAATTTCAATTGTTGTAATTTGGAACACCGAAGTCGCAAAAGCAACCAACACAACCTTGGAGTGAGATTTGAAGACCAATGAATGCCTTGGGATATTTTTATACTAATTAGATTAGTATAGAAAAAATAAGAGCCCGGTCAATGCAAAAAAAAAATATTTTTTATTTTATGTATGTTTAATTCGAAATGTTTGAATAACATGTCATATAGCTTAAGGTGTCTACTATTGTATTTCACATACCATAACATGTATTTGGATGCATATATATTCAAGACATGAAATGTGATTTTATGTGATTTAAAATGTTAAACTTGAATATGGTATGCATGGAAAACGATTAATTAGATTAATTAGTTTTAAAGTTTAAAGTTTGAAATTCTAATATATTGGTCTTAATAAGTGCATCATAAATTTCATTGGTATATAGGATGAAAATTCGGATATAAATTCCATAGCCGAATCCAAATGGATGGTAATGTGTTCTGCACTCGGGATATAATTCCACGTACCTTTAGATTTTGTTACGTACTTAGATGAATTAAATAGTTTAATTAAAAACTTGACCATTTTAGGATTCCAAAAATTTTAAACTAATTAGTGTTCTAGTATTTTAAGAGTTAAAATATAATAGGTCACTAATACTACACCAATAAAATTAGTTTAATTGAGTATATTAATTAGTATAGACTATTTATATTAGTGATATAAATTTTAAGAGTTAGAATTAGTTTGGTCCCTAATAATATTCTAGTGTTAGTAAAAATTATGATTTAGCCGCCATAAATTTATTCACACTAGTAAATATAAAATATTGGATATTTTAAAATAGAAACCTTAATTTTAAAATAGTGAGTGGGAGATGGACATACGACAATATATCTCGCGATCTCCGTTTTTAGTCCAAAAATGTGAGATTCAAAAGATGCCTTGAGATGGCTTTGCTTTCATCCCCTACGGATGGTGTCCATTTTGGGTCAATATCAAGTTTGGATTCTGAGAGGATAGGTACTCTAAATGTATATGGTGAACTGACCTACCCTACGACGGGTCATACTCACAAAGGAATGATTAAATGTTAATCAAAATTCCTAGATCAAAACAAACGGTGTTTGATTAATATTGGAATAAGATTTATTCCCGCATATATTAATCGATTGAGTTGAGTCCACAACTTACACCTAGCTTTATGTGGCTCACCCGCAACCAAGAATTTTGTCACCTAGGTTCACTCCAAACCTTCACACAAGAGTTCTATCCCTAGGTTCACTCTTATAACCTTTACAATGCGTTTTCTCAATATGATCACTCACAAACATTTACAATCCACCCTTTTGAGTATACCAACTCACAAAGGGATTTCACAACCTCAAGTGTTTGTATATTATGATTTTACAATATCACTTGGTCACTCACAATGATATTGAAGATTTAGTGTGAGTTGTTAACCCAAGTGTTATAAGCTCACTACTAATGATATGAAGGTGTAGTGTGTGATCTTTTTCATGAAAGTGTATGATAAAGAAGATTTAGTAAACTATTTATTTTTTCCTTGTTAGAAATTGTATGAGGTTCAAACATTGGAGTAAAAATGAATTTGGTGCTCAATATATAGTGATAGTGTAAACTGCCACAACGACTCTGTCTAAGACCGGTATACCAGTCTACAAAGGTTGGTATGCCGGTCTGCCAAGCATAACGACTATATTACCGTTTGACGATTCGAGGTGCTCGATTCTGAGAGCATTTATGAAATAAAGATTGACTTGTATGAATATCGGTATGCTCTATACTGATTCCAGTAGCTGTATTAACTCTAGGGGGACCCATATAGAGTAGTTTGGTTCTTTCGTACTATGACTCGCCATAAAAAATACTAGAGTGGGCTTGACTCACAAGAACAAAATCTCTAAACACTTTAGATATTAAAGAAGGATTTTTGTCACACCAGAATTATTAATATATTTTTTTTGCCTTTTGTTCTTCCTCTTTTTCTTTCAACACTTGAGAGAAAAATAAGAAAAAAAGTGGCTAGGGATTCATCAAAATATATTAAGGTAAAAGGAAAACTCTTTTCCTATTTATATATAGCGTTTTATTTGTTGTCAAAAAATAAACCAAACCATTTCCCTCCCTCTACAAGTTTCGGCCATATGGGTATTTTTGTAATAAAATAATTTTTTACTTAATGTCATAATAAAGACATTAATATTTTACTTATTAAAAGGTGTAACTACCAATTTTAGTAAATGAAAGGTTTTTAAAATTAAATTTTAAAATTTTTCATTTCCAAAATAATATCGCAATAAAGTATGAGTGGTGTATCTTATTCTGGTACAACTTCCATATCTCCCAAGAATTTTCAGAGCCAGACTGCTTCCTTAGCTGCTTCACAAGCTTGCTACATACTCAACCTCCATGGTGGAGTCAGCAATACAAGATTATTTTATGGTCATCCACACAATGGCCACACCACATAGGGTAAACACTGATACGAATGTTTATTTCTTAGAATCAACATCCGTCTGAAAATCAGAGCCTATATATCCTCACCAGAATATATAAGCATATAATTTCTCGTTCTCTTAAAATACTTGAGAATATGTTTCATAGTCACCTAATGATCAAATCATTGGTTAGATTGAAACCTACTGACTACTCCCACTACAAAATAGATGACCGGTCTTATGCATAACATAACATACATAAGACTACTAACTATAGAGGCATATGAGATATGTCTCATTTCCTCAACTCTTTGAGGTCTCTTAGGAGATTGTTCCTTTGACATATGAATTCCATGTCGATAAGGCAAATCGCATTTCTTGGAATTCTGCAACCCAAATCACACAATGATCTTATGATATAGGATGCCTGAGACATAACTAAGAGTCGTCTATTGCAATCCCGAAGAATCTGGATCCCAAACACATAATTGTCCTCTCCCTAATCTTTCATTTGTAATTCATTAGCAAACCAATACTTCATGTCCGATAATATTTTCACATTACTACCAATGTGTAAAATATCATCGACGTACAAAATGAGAAAGAACACATTTCTGTCAATGACACACGTGTATACACAAGGCTCATCGATGCTATACTCAAAATGATAAGACTTGATTGTGGTATCAAATCTTATGTTCCAAGATAGAGATGTCTACTGAAGTCCAAAAATGAACATTTGCAGCTTGCAAACCTTTTGCTTTTAACCTTGGGCTACGAACCCATCTGGTTGTACTATATAGGTACACTCATCACGATAGTCATTCAAGATTGCAGCTTTGATGTCCATTTGCCAAATCTTATAGTCATAATATGAAGCAATGGAGAGAAGAAATAAGATGGATTTGAGCATGGCTACTAGCGAGAAAGTCTCCTAATAGTCAACTACCTCTTTTTGGGTATAACCTTTGTCCACTGGCCTAGCCTTGAAGGTTTGTACCTTCCCCTCTGCTCCCATATTTCTCTTGTAGGTCCACTTGCAACATATGGGTTTCACCCCATCAAGTTGGTCTATAAATTCCTAGACCGAATTGGAGTATATAGACTACATCTCGAGGTTCATGGATTTGAGCCATTCCTATTTTTCTGATTCATCCATTGCATTAAGATAGGTCAATGGATCATCTACACCATCACTGGATGCGGTAACTTGTGCCTCTCCAACTCCTAGATAGTGATCAGATTGCCGTACAACTCTCTCACTACATCTATATGGCAAATCATTATGAAAAACTTGCATCTAACGCTCAGATGTCGAAGATGCTATGTTTATGTCAACAATTGTTGACGATGGTATGTTGTTCGAACCAGCAAGTAACTCTTCGAGTAACACTTTACTTTGATGTTTGAACTACTTAATATAGTCATTTTCAAGAAATGTAGAGTTTTTCGACTCAAACATTTTATTATCTTCTTGACTATAAAAGAACCCACACTTAGTCTCCTTAGGATAACTTACAAATAGGCACACCTGAGAACATGGCTCCAACTTTGTAGTCTTATTCTTCAGCACATGTGTTAGACACGCTCATATGTGGAAATATCGTAAACTAATTTTACGACCACTCCACAACTCTAAAGAAGTTTTAGGAACAGACTTAGATGGAACTACAATAAGGATGTATATTACTGTTTGCAATGCATATCCCAAGAAAGAACTAGGCAGTGAACTGTAACTAAACATAGATCTTATCATGTCTAGTAGAGTCCAATTTCTCCTCTATGTAACACCATTCTACTGCGGTGTTCCAGGTGATGTGAGCCGGAATATTATCTCATGTTCAGCCAAGAATTCCTAAAAATCACTATCAATGTATTCTCCTCCATGATCTGATCGTAAAGTTTTAATCGCTTCACATAATTGGTTCTCAACCTCAGCACACTATTCTTTGAACTTTTCAAAGGTATCTGACTTGTGCTGCATTAGTTAAACGTAACCATATCTATTATAATTATCATCGGTCCGTAAACGTCTGGATGTTTTAGCTCAAGTGGTTGACTGACTCTTATACCTTTTCCAATAAAAGGTCTATTGGTCATTTTTCCTTCTAGACAAGATTCACAGACTCGTAAAGTTCCAAGCTTTAACTGGTTTAAATCTCTGTTCTTTATCAACCTATTTATCTTGACAAGACTAATATGACCAAGTCAAAAATGCCATAGTTATGTGTCAACATGAGAAATCTTTTTCCGTTTTGTTTTAGATTTTTCAACCTTAAACATTTCAGTGTAGAGCAGTGAATTCTGTGTTAACGGCCTTAACAGATATAAATTATATTATGGGTGTCATGTCCATATAGTTAAACCATTTCTACCAATAATAACCAAATTATTATTAAAAGAAATAGAAAAACTGTCATCCAAGAGTTTAGAAACAGAAATCAAATTCATACGAAAATCAGGAATAAATAATACATTATTCAACTGTAAATAACTATTATTTGAAAAACTTAAACTCGAAACTCCAACTGCTCTAGTGTAACACCCCGATCAGCGCGGTCATGTCCGGTACAATGAATCATCAAGCATAACATCTTAGAATCTATAAAATAAAATAAATATAGATTTCACATCTTAGGAATCTTGTCTGAAGGTCTTTTCAGTTTCAGCATCACTTTATAACTTACCAGAGTCAATTGATAACCTTTCGTATTGCATCCATAACGTTCTCATACAATATATGCTTTTGATGAATTTTATATCGTTGGAAAGCTTAGACCAAGACCTATAATTTTTGTGTTGAACAATTTCTAAAATTCAGAACTGAAAGTCGAAAATATCATTTTCTTTTAGATGAATAGTAACTATGATTTTTGAGATAAGTTGCTTACGTGGAAAAATGTGAGCCACTTCTTTTAATCCAGAAAAATAAGTTTTTTTCTATATATAATACACTATTCATGTGTCTTCTTCATCCACCAAGAACTTGAGATAGCTTTTTGAGAGAGTTAGAGCTCAATTTTTTTCTTTTCCTTACAAATCCTTGAAGGAAAATGATGACTTCAAGCACCAACACATACTAGTAAGCTCTTTATCCTCTTCCTCTTCTCCTAATTTTAGTTTTGTGCATGAAAAATGAAATCCCTAATTCATAGCTCAAGAAACCAAGTGTTTTTTTTTTTGCCATTTTAACTTAATTATAGTATCTATTGTGCATTTTTATGCATCTCATAACCATATTCATATGGATTTGAGGCTGATTTTGAAGAATGCCCAATTTTTTTCTCCATTTTTGGGGGCTGGCCGAGAATGTGTATATGTGTGGGGGAAATTGATTTTTTGAGTTAGGATTAGTTCATGAATAAAGAATGAGTTGGCGTGAGTTTATGAGGTGTAGTGGAATTAATGACTGGTTTTGTAAAAAAATTATGATGTTTGCTTAATGTGCACACTATGTGTTTGACTAAATTTCGAGCCTAGATAAGAGTAAGAAATTAATCAATTTATGTGCATGATAATTT